>RJWM01000579.1:0-204784 GCA_004363535.1 Dasyprocta punctata
GTGGCTTGAGGGACCTCTGCAGGCCCCACCTGGGCGGCCTTGTGTGAAACCTGCCAGCCCTGCCACCTACCAGCCTTCTGACCCACAGGCATTCTTAGTTTTTCAAATCTCTCCTCACCTACAGAATGTAAATAGTACTTGCCCAGCTCACCCCACAGGGTGGCAATGAGGGCCACGTGAGGGTAGTATGCAAGGACACCCTGAAGAGAGTGAAAAACCTATGTGTTGGCAGAAAGGATGGTAAAATTATATTTCTATGGAGTGGGAAGGCCTTTGCGCCCTGCCCTGCAGCAGACCTGAGGCTCAGCCTGGGCCACCCAACTTGCCTAAAATTGCATAGGTCTACTTGGGGTAGGATCAGTCTTTGAAAAATAATTTGGCAGCTCTCCTTGGATGAGCAGAGGCAATGAGTGAAAGGCATTTGGAGAGAAATCCTCTAGCCTCTGGATAGCTCAAATAAAAAGTAAATTTGCAGAATTCTAGGATCAGCCACATGGGGAAGGGCTGTTTTCCTCCCCAACATCAGTCTCAAAAGGAAAGGACTTAGAATGGTAGATGTAGGAATGTCCTTTGGGGCTACATCTACTCCTCATACCACATACACTCACTCAGAAATACCGACATCCTCGCATGGGTTCTCTTCGGTTACCCATCGTAGTCCTGACATCAAGAAACAGAGCTAAACACTTTCAGAAGTGATTTATATTTTCAGCTTGTCCCACCTCTTGAGGTTAGATGTTCCATAAGTTTACAAGCCTCTGTGTGAAGTCGAATCTCTTTCCCTGGATCTTAAACTAGCCCCATAAAAGCTTCAAAGGGAATGACATGGAAACAAGCAGGCATAAAGAGAATCCAGGGTGGCTCACTTTAGAATCAGAACAGGGTAAGCACAAAAGGTGTGTCCCCTGATACCCCTGAGGGGAGGGGCCAGTTACAATGAGATCACTGTACAGGCACAACAAGGGAGTTAGAGGTTTCGGAGAGGAAGCTCCCAAACCTCCTGCTGCTTCCTGACGGCTTCCTAGGGGAGGCAATATTTCCCGACTTGTGTGAAGAACAGGCAGTGTCTCATCCTGTGCCACAAAAAGGCACAGGGTCAGAGGTAGAAAGGGAATCTGAGAGCAGCAGGGGCCTCTCCAGGGGAGTTTCTCAGGCCCCCCATCTGACATTCCCATCTGAGCAGCAGCAGAGCTGGAGTCACAGCAACCCACGAGCCCAGGAAAAGAAATAGGAGCCACAGGTCCCACCTTGGGGGCCCGCAGTCACATTCAGCAACGAAGGCTCCTGCAGGCACTCCCACCAAGGACGCAGCCCTCCTGAGTCTCAATGTTTAGCTCATTCCTAAACCCCTCCCGGCACCTGGTAACCTGCTCTCCCCGCAGCACCTTTGCAGCTTTGCCCCTGTGTTCCACCTAGCACCTTGGCAACTGGGCCAGACTGCTCCCATTCTTTGTCCCCTAGACTATGCCAGGCTGAGGCTATGGGGGTGAGGTTTATGCACAGACCCATGTATGAGAACAGACATTCACAGCAAATCAGACCAGAGCCCAAGCAAGACTAAGAAGGAGGGCAGGTGTGAGCCAGGAGGAAGAGGCAGCTGAGAACTGACAGGTGGGGACAGTGATGTTGCCCTCCTTGAGAAGCGGTGCACTAGATGGTACCTGGTACAGGAACTGGCACTGTGGCCCCCAGAAATGCTATCAGAGCCTGAGTCATGCTTTCCACTCTTCAGACAGTCTAATGGGGCTGGGGGTATGGTTATAAACCAGAAGCAGTTCAACAGCCAGGGTGAGGGCAAGGTGCAGATGAACAGCTCAGAGAAGGGAGCTGTCCCGGGACCCATGGAGTAGAGAGGAAGGCGATATAGGAGGAGAGCATTGGCTTGGTAACAGAAGACAGGGGTTGGATCCCAAGTGAACCATTTACTAGTTATATAGCATTAGGCTCCAGAGCCTCGGTTTCCCTCTGTGGTGATATGCAACTTGAAGGGCCTGGCCGTGAAATAGGGAAGTAGAATCTCCATAAGTGCTCAGGGAGACAGGATCAGGGGTGACAACTAGAATGAGACACAGACTGGCCTCAGACCTCAGTGCTCTCCTGTCCTGGGGTAGGAATCGGTCACTGGTGACATCACTGCTCCTCAGAACATGCATCTGTTCTCTCCCGAATCTGTCTCCCCATTTAGAGTAAAGCTCTCTTATCCTAGAATTTAACAAACTTCTGATCCTTTATTCTGGAGCAGATATAACCCAGTACCTTCCATGAACTTCCTAGACAATTAAAAGTCCTCCACAGCCAGAACCTGCTAGCTGAGTCATGTAGGAGGGCTGCCACGGTGCCAGGCAGCTCTGTGTGGAGGCAGTGTGTGTCTGCTCAGTGGGGCAGGGTGTGTGTGTGTGTGTGTGTGTGTGCATATCCGCATGCAAGATGCTAGGAAAGTCAGTGTATCCTCATTGTGGATGCAAACAACTAACCATAAGGGACGTTCTCACACTAATGTGATCACAGAGGATGCTGAAATCAAACTTGAAAGAAAGGTCTAAAACAGAGGCTGTCCATTCCCAGCAGCCCTTGCAGCTTTTTGAGTGAACAGGCTGCTTGGTTAGGGATGAGGAGAAGGTGGCATTTGGCCATCTGTGTCTCAAGTTATCCCTGGCCAGGACCTGTGGGTCAAACAGTCCTCAGTTCTGGCATCTGATCAGACCCAGCATGGCTGGCAGGATGACAGGGAATTGAGATATGGCCTTGCTCCTACTGCAAACACATGAGCTCATCTTGCCAGGTAGACTGGTTCTTACTCTGATTTGCTACCAAATACATGGTGTATTTCCCTCTATTAAAAAAAAAGATAGAGGTAGAATAAATACACTCTGAGAGTTATGGCTACATGCCCTGTTTCTCTACTGCTTTTGGTTGAAGTCAAGACATACCTATATTCCCATGGATATCTGCGTGTGCGCAGAGCAGGAAGCAAAGGTCATGGGTCACAGCTGTACCTCTTGTGCTGTGCTAGGGGAAATCAAGGGTTCATTAGAATGGGCCTAATACACTGATCTACATAGAACCAAGCCAGAGCAAAACTTGATAGTGGAGGCTGGTAGCAGGTGAGAGTGGACCCAGGGAAAAAGAGTGTGCAGTCATTCATGTGAGGGAAGACACTAGCTTGGGCCAGTGTGGTAGGGATGAGAAGTAATTTGAGTGAAGTTATATATTGACGGTGGAACCAATAGGTTGTTCAGATGGTGTAGATGGAGCAGCAAGAAGGCAGAGTCATGGATGACATCGTCCTTTTCCACCTGAGCCATTAGACAGTGTATGACTGGACCACAAACCAGTGGTTGGCTTTGAGGCCTGACTGTGACACATGCCCCTGTGATTTAGAACCAGTTATTCAAATAAATCCCACCATGTCTCTAAAGGAAGGAACAACCCTCCCCCAAAACAACACACACACACACACACACCTTGTTCCTATGGTTTCCCTAGGGATCAAAGCAGATAACAATATAACATTAGGACAATAGGATAGGCTGCCATGGCAAGGAAGGAGTTCTCCACTCCTCCATGGGCTGCGGTGTGGATAGTGTATGTGTGCAGGAGTAGAGGGGTGAGGAAGGTAGGAATGAGAGAGCCACTCACAGCCTAAGCTCCAGAAACTGAGCTATGGTTTGGCAGCACATTTGAGCACTGTGACAGCCCAATGAACCGTGCCTACCTCTGAGGCTCCCTAGGCAGTCCCTGCGCCTTGAGGACCACCCCATTACTCACTCATCCAGACCAGAGACCCAGAGAAGTCTGCTTACTTCTCCTCCATGAGGGAACTTTCTGGGTGGCTGATACCTGACTGACAAGACAGAGGAGGAGAGACCAGGTGTGAAAGGGAAGAAGAGCTAATGGGCAACTGAGCCTATGAAAAGAGAACAGGAGGTACAGACAAGGTGATGAGGGCAGGGACTGCAGTTTCTGGGGTCTCCGCAGCTGCCCCCAGCTCTCCCTGCTGCCAGCACCTGAGCTATGTCTGCTGCCCACACAAGCCCATGGCAGAATCAGCATGGAGGCAAAGCTGAACATCTGTGTTCCCCTTCCTTTTGGATGCCTCCCACCAACTCTCCCCACCCGTGAGCCTCCTTTAAGCCTCAGCCCTAAGATGAGGAGAACACAGCCAAAGATGTCACGATCTGTTCTCATTCAGCATCTCAGCCAGGGCTGGCAGCCCTTCTCCACGCCGGTCCCAGATAAGGACGCAAGGAGTGACAAGAGGTTCACCACTTTGCAGGCAATTTTTTTATTTCCTCAGGGCTCTGATTGTTAAAACATGTGGCCACACTCACCAGGATGGTTATAATTAAAAAGACAGACACTGACAAGTGTTGTTGAGGATGTGGAGAAATCAACCCTCATCCATTGCTGGTGGGGATATAAAATGGTGCAACTGCTTTGGAGAACGTTCTGGCAGTTCCTCGAAAGGTTAAACAGAATTACTGTGTGACCTGGCAATTTCACTCCTAATATTACACAAGAGAAATGAAAACATACATCCACATAAAACTTTATGGTTGGTCTTCCATATCTATGGGTTCTGTATCTGTGGATTTGACCAACTGCAGATGGAATGTATTACGCAAAAAATTGTATCTGTACTGAACATGTACAGACTTTTTTCTCATTATTTCCCAAATGGGATAGTATAACAACTATTTATATAGCACTTACATTGTATTAGGTATTCTGCATAAGCTAGAGATGAGTTAAAGTATACGGAAGGAAATGTATAAGATGTGTGCAAATACTACAGCATTTTGTTTGACAGATTGAGCATCTTTAGATCTAATATCTACAGGGAGTTCTGTAGATACCAAAGAATGGCTATGCCTGAATGTTAATAGCAGCATTATTCATAATGACTCAAAAGTGGAAACAACATAAATTTACATTTATAAGCTGAGTATGGTGGTGCACACCTATAATCCCAGCACTTGGGAGGCTGAGTCAGGGCAATCACTGCAAGTTTGCAGATGGCCTGAGTTACAAAGTAAGTTTTTAGGCCAGCCTGAACTGCATAGTGAAACCCTACTTCAAGAAAACCAAAAAAAAAAAAAAAAAAAAAGTCAATTTACAAACCAAATGAATAGATCAATAATTTGGTACTATATACCCATATGGTGGAATATTATTTGGCTGTGAAAGGAACAAGCACTGATTCATGCTGCAATGTAGAGAAATCTTGAAAACATTTTGGTATGTGAAAGATGTCAGTCCAAAGAAGGGTACAGATTGAATGATTCTATTTATCTAAAATGTCCAAAATAGGCAAATCCATAGAGGTAAGGAATAGGTTAGAGCTAGGGGAAAGAATGGGGTTGGAATGATAGATAAAAGGAATGTGAATTCTTTTGGGGTGATGAAGACTGTTTTGCCATTGCCTGTGGTGACATCTACACCACTCTGAATACGCTAAAACTCCTCAGATTGTGCAGTCAGTGAGCGAATTGTGTGTCTTGAGGCCACTGAGAGCTGAGGGATGATCAGAGTGAGCCGCCACATGGCCTTGAAGTTGGGGATGTGGGATGGAAAGTGGGGTCCTAGTGGTGGAACAGCGTGTGGGAAGGCAGAAGTGTGGAGCCCCCAGCTGTGACACTGTGGACTAGCATGTCTGGGAACTGGTTGTGCTTCACTGGGAGTTCCTGGAGGCGGTGCCCTGCTTTGTCTACCCATAATAATAATTAATAATGGCCTTATTTGATAAAAATCATTTCTTGACTGACTACTACTCCAGCTCTATACCAGGTTCTTTTCATATGCAGCAACAGTACACAGTAGACATAACTCTCATGTTTTACAAATTAGGAAATTGGAGCTTAGAAGAATTTCTTTAAAATCACCCACAGTATCACAGTAATGGTGGAACAGGGTTTTAAACCCAAAACTGCCTGTTTCTAAAGCAGGCCTCTTGCCAGCAGTCCTTTGAGGCAGGGGTTTGCAGGTGCCAACCCATCAGCAGGACGCGTGGCTTCCCACACTCCCTCTCTCCCTGCCCCTCGGTTGCAGAAGTGGTGCCTGCCCAGCCAGGGCCTCCCCTGCAGGCCTGCCCAGGACAGAGCCCGTGGGAAGCCGTCACTTCGCAGCAGTGGAGGGGCAGGAGTAGCAATCCTTCCTAAGGAAGATGAGTCATGTTCATGTGTTCACACATGCTGAGCTACTAGGTCCCAGGTGCTGATTTTTGTTAATTCCAATGCATTGGGAATTGTTTAATAGGATTTTTTCCTTTTGATTAAAATATGATAATGAAACTTATTGCTTCACTCTTTAAAAGGAATGCTTGAAAATACCCACCTATTCCCCACAGGTCCTGGCCAGGAGAAATCTGGAGGTCATTTTATTCCATGTGGCTGTCATCCAGATAAAGGACTCAGTTTTCCCTCTTTCTCCACTCCTACCCACCCCCACTCTCTGCCCCATCGGGCCAAGGTCCCTGACTTCAGGAAGCAGAGCCTGTTGTCAGACGGATAGGCAGAGATTTGGGTATGCAGAGAAGAGATTACTCAAACCCTTGAGTGTGGGTGTAATTCACTGGTACTCTTCGGAGGGACAGAGAGGGAAGGAATGAAGAACCAACAGCAGCAGGAATGGGATTCACCCTTGGACAAGCCCTTTCCATAATCTGGGCCTTAAAGACCTCCCAGGCACTTCAGCCACAGAATTCTGTGGGTGTAACCCCTTTTGTGGCTAAAGCAGTATTTCCAGCCAGCATAATGACTTTGCTGCACTATCACCCCCCTTTCACACATCACTAAGAGTGGTTTCTCTTTTTCATATTCCTTCTCTTTTCTCATACACTCAGCTCTTGTTACTTTCCTCCTTTTCATTCTATCTCCTTTGCTCTTTCTCTCTGCCTTCCCATCTCTTCTTTTTGTCCCTTCTCACATCCTGTTTCCCATTCCTCTTCATTTCCTTTCCTTTTCTCTCCTCCCCTACAAAAATTATTCAGAGGTTCACCTGCCTTGTTTCTCTTAAACCCCTGGTACATCTTGGGAAATGGAAAATTCACCAGTGAGTCACAGAGTTGGGATTTTTCGGTTTTTGCTTTTTGTTTTTTAAACCACACACGAGAAAGTTCTGCACTCAGAGCCATAAAATCCAGCCACTAGCACCACATCCCTTGGCTATCATGGCTCTAGCATTGTGGATAGACAACCCACAGCTTGCTAAATTCCTGACCAGCCAGGGATGAAATGATAAAAGTGAATTTGCCCGGAAAGAATGGGCAGACAGAGCTGGGCGCTCTCTCCCCCTCCTCTACACCCCTCCCCCTTCTGTGCATCAAACTGAATGTGATTGTGTGCCACTGCAGAACATCAAAGAGCGGAAGAATTGCTTAAGAAGAAAATATTGGGGTTATGCATTTGAGAGCAGGCTGAGCTTCAAGTCACCTCCAGGGCTGCGCATCCATCTTTAATCAGCCCCCAAAGGGCAATTTACTTACTGTGGAGCTGCCTTTCTTGGGTTCGATGGGCGGCAGGCTTCGTTGTGCCAGTCGAAAAGGGAGAGCGTTTATGACTTGGCCACGCTGGCTCCCTGTGCATAGCCACAGCCTGCTATCAGAGGGTGAGATCAGATTTCAAGGTCTATTTATTGCCAGAGGCCTTGGTTCTTGGAGGACACCAGACTTCAGCTCCCTCTGGGACCAGGAAAAGAAAAACCAGGTCCTGAAGGAGGATCAGGAAACCCAAACTCCAATCTGTGACCCGCTGACAGGAAGGCAGCCTTGAAGGGCAAGGGCACCGCCCTGAAGATGGGGTCCCGGATTCACCAGTACATTAGCAGCTCTGAAGGGGGTAAAAAGGCTTGGCAGGAAAGAAAAGGACTTGCAAGTAGATGTGGCTTTGGAACCTACTGATCAGCTACTGCCACTAAAGCATTAAGAGGAAACCCACTAATACAAATTCCAGATATCACAGAATTCATACTTACCCCAAGTCTGGTCTTGAACTGACCAGCAATATCTTTCACTCTGGTTTACCTTGACTTGATCTTCCACAGCCTCATTTAGGAGCTGCAAAGACCTTAAAGAGGACCCATTTATCATGTTAGGCAGAGGGGGACCACTGTGGTTTGATGCCACACTGTGAAGCAGAGGTTGGGAACAGCATAAGCATGATGGAAGGCCCCACAGTCAGGGACAATTCAGCCCAGAACTTGGGTCTTCCTGATGCCCTGTGTCTCTCTTTCTGCTCAGAACAGGATAATAGTTAGGCCCAAAACCTTCTAACCCATAACAGCCCCTTTCCATGCTTTCCCCCATAAATCCAGGAAGCCACCTAAAAGAACTGAATGATCTCTGTTCCTGTCCCATCTGCCCTGTATCAGGACACTTTGGGTTTGCACCTGCTTCCCTGCTAGACTGTGAATCTGGCCCTGTTGCTTCCCCACCATGCTTGTGCACAGGGCACCACTCAGAGTCAGGGACACAGTCACTGTCAGCTGGGCTAGAACTCCTGACCTTCCTCCTCTCAGAGCCCCACTTAGCAAGCACAAAAGCCTAGTGGACAGGAAAGTAGGTGTTTCCTCAGCCAGGTGGTTGTGCCTTCCCCTCCCCTTACCAAGGACGTTGTTCCATTTGCTCAGCTGCGGGTAGACGAGCCAAGAGTTTTCCCCCACCCTTCAATCCTGAGGGGTATTTGCACTTTGATTATTTTTGAAAACAGATTTGTGAAAATTTTGATTTGAGAAAACATTCTTCTCCCACATGCTGAAGGATTGAGGGTCTGTAATCCCTCTCAAATCGCCCGAACGAGGTTGGTATTGCAATGTCGGTATCAGAGCTAACAAAGGGGGATTAGCAAGGAGAATTCTGCGTGAAAGCCTGCCACGTGCTGAAGGCTTTCAGTGCAAAGCAGATAAGATAGGTACAGCCAAGCCATTTTTAACCCAGTTTTTAGAGCACTCAGAGGCCTCCTTCTGTGCTGACATGGAGCAAGGGCTGGATTTAGTTATGTCTGTCACCTCCCTACCCTGCTGGCTCACTCAGTTGGGAGGGGATGTCTCCTTTGCTGAAGGGTGCCCAGAGCCCAGGCTGGCTTAGGTGAGGCCAAGCCAGAAGACATGATCTCCTAGCCTAAGGATGGCAGGACTCCCCGCAGCTGTCTCCGGCCTGTAGAAATGTCACCTCCAAATTTCAAATTGTAGAGAGAGACCTTGGTTTGTGGCATTGTCTGTAGTGGGAAGATACTTAGAACCCACGAGGGCCCCAGCTGTCCTGGGCAGCTGGGTTGCCCAATGGTGAGGACCTCTGGCTTTGAAGTTACCATTTTCTCTTTGTGTAAACCTCAGCCTAAGTTAACCTCTGTAAGCCTGCTCCCTTTTCTTTAATAAATGGGGTTTGCCTCCACGCTTTGTTGGGGGAAGTAAATGAGATAATACACATAGAGCCACTTTCATGGTGCCTAGCACATAATAAGTGCTTAGCAAACAGTGCTGTCCATTATTAAGAACAAAGTAATACTACTGTTAAGATGCAGAGACATCAAAGCCTTTCCAGGGAAAGTGATCCATCCATATCTGAATTTCTTGAGTAGGGAAAATTTTTGGGTTCACCCCACTCCACAAAATCCCATTCCAGACCTGAGTGAATGTCAAAGTCATGCCATAAAAGCCCAAGCAAGTGTTAGCCATGTTCCTGAGCTACTTACAAGTCCTTGTGTTTCCCATCAGCTTGGCTGGTGGCATCCAGCTCCCAACAGTGATCTCTTCCATAGCCTGATCCACATAGGATGAGGAACCAGGGCTTGAAACTCAACACAGGAGCAAATTTTAGAAGACAGCCCTTTGAGAAAGCATAGTCCTCATCTGCAGATGCTTAAATGCTGGGAGAAGCAAACTAATATCAGGCAATGAGTTTGGAGAGAACTGATTCTTGTTTACTATAACCAGTGGTGATAGCAGTCTGCACAGAAAAAGACCTCTGTGGAGAGGGAGTGAGCTTCTCCACCCCAGGAGCATGAAAGATAACATTCAAATAGTTTCTGGTGAGGAGTCTGTGGAAGACATCCCTTTATGGGGTGGTGGCTACAATTAGTTACTAGCTAGTGTCCTTCCTAATTCTAACAGTCTGTGATACCCTGGGCCCTCTGGGTTTTAATACTCATCTACAGGAAGGATGCTTCTCCACCTGATCTGGCCTGGTAGGAGCCTGTAATATGCCCAGGAAGCTCCTGTTTGCAGCCTTTCTCTCCTTTCCTTAAGGGGCATCTCCCCAAGAACAGGCACCAGATCGTTGGCCTCTGTCACCCAAAAACTTATCTCAGGGCCTAGCCCCGGAAAAGGCTCAAAAGTAGAAGTGGTTGGATTGTAAGACAGCAGATGATTGATTGAAGGAGGAATGGGACACCGTGCTTGCACACAGAGAGGCACGCTCACACACACGGGCATGCTGAAGCCCGCTGAGAGCTCTGCCTGCTCCCCGTGCCTGATATTCTAATGTATTCCTTCCTGATGAGCATTATTCCCTCCCTTTGGGCTTCTTTCAAAATGCAAATGTCCCTGAAGAGCCTGCCCTTGAAGCTGAACAGAACTCACTTCTCTGATCTCCTCTGAGACCCAGGCTGTAGCAAGTTCTGGGATAGAGTAGAGGGAGGACGCTACAAAGACAGTTTGGAGTGTGCTGGGTGAGCATTGGTTGGGTCTGCAGCCACAGCACTGGACAGCCCTGAGTATGCACAGACATGAGGCTGCAGTGCCATAAATCCTAGGGAACCTCTCTCACCCGCTTCCCAAGACCAGCAGGCCAGGTGTCTGCAGGATAGGCTTCCTGACCTGGATTCCTCAAAGTGGAACCCAGGAGCTGCAGGGAGCCCTGAGGACTCAGGGCTTGGTCTTCCCCGGGACAAATGTGTCTGTGCGGGCAGAACCTCCAGCCACTGAACCTGAGGTCTCTTACCTACCCTGAGGGCTCCTTCCTTCCTTCCTTTCACTCACCCTCCCCACTATTGTCCTCACACTTATTGAGCACCTACTGTGTGCCAGACACTATGCTGAGCCCTTTCATTCAGTCCTCACAACATTTTGGTCTACATACTACCTTTCCTGTTCTAGTGATAAGGAAATGAAGATAAAGAGAGTTCACAGGTCGTGCTGAAGGTCACACAGGGAAGCACATCAGAGCTGGAATCAAACCTGGTGCTGTCCCTCTGACTGTGCAAAATGGCCTAAGAGGAATGCTTTTTAGGCAAGCTCATTTTGTCTCCTACAGTCTGGAGTCACTCGAGTCAGGCCTGGCCTTGCCTTTCATCACTCTATGCTTTTCTGGCACCCCGCCCCCCTTTGTGCTGCAGTTTCAGCATCTATAAAGTGAGACTGCACTGTTCTTATTTCACAGGGTGCTTGTGACTCTCATGGGCCCCACAGAGCTCCTGTCACACTTGGTGGTCCCCCCCCCCAGCACATTCCCAGGGAAAGTGACTCAGCAGGGTGAGCTGTCTCCCTCCTCCTGGTCCCTCTGCTGACCCATGTCTACAACCCAGGGCATTTCAGAGCCTTGGGATTTCTGGAATGGCAGAAGTTGTTGTTGGATTTGGAGGAGAGATCTTCACACCTCCAAAGCCACTGAGCTGAGTAGAAGGGCGTGTGTTTGTTGGGCCAGTGAGAAGCCAGCAGTCACATGCAGTGCACTAGAGACTATGTGGCCCATGTGCAGGGCCCACTTCTGCCACTTGGCATTTCTTCCCTCCTCCATCCCCCTTCAGCAGGTGAGGGAGTCATAAAAAGAGAGAAGGAGGTCTAGAGTGGGCCATGTCATTCCTGTACCTCTAGAAGAGCAAGAAGGCAAGGTGGGGTGACAACTGGCCCTTTCTACTGGGGACTTCAAGGGCTGTCCTCTTCCTTGGGGGGCCATCTCCCAGGTTCTGTGGGTGTCATCCTATACTTTTGTCTCTTTTGTCTCTTCCTTCCCCTCCCCCATGTTTCCAGCCTTTTAAGTTTCACTGATCCTGTTTCTTCCTCCCTGTCTGTCCATCTCTCTCATTGTCACCTCTTCCACTGCTCTCTCTAGCAGACTATCCTACTCATAGTTTCTTATCACCTCTGCCCAGTCTGGCCAGCTTCCCCACCCCACCCCCACCCCTGTCTACTGCCTTCTGGGATGACAGAGTACAGAGCGCCCCACCTGGAACTCCCAGCCCTAAAACACTCAGCACAGACAGCCATCAGAGTCTGTGGCCTTGTGACCTGAGGAGCAGCAAGCTTAGAGCTTGCCACTCCTCCAGCCAGTGGCAGTGACATAGAGAAGGCCTGGGGACAACTAGGGACACTCAGGTCATAGCACCATGAATGCTGCCTTGCCAAAGACATTTCCCTGTCAACATGCCTGAGCCTCCAAAACCAGGCTTCATACGCCACACACATCCTGCACAGGCACAGCCCACCCCACACTCTGGGTAGTGACGTGGAATACAGAAAATAACCAGCCTGCTCTCCGTTGAGCAGATTTATACCGGAAGTAGAGCTGATTCTTCTTTGTCTTTTATTTTAATCTCTAGATTTGTTTCTATTTTTGATTTTTCAAAAAGCCTTATTAGCATTGATCAACATGCCATTACTAATTCTCCACTCTCAGAGTTTTAGAAGCTCGTCTTCCACCTGGGTTATCCATGCTCAGGGCTGCTAACTCTGAGGCTTATCCTGCCCACTGTGTTCCTGCCTCCCGCCAAGCAGGCTGGGCTGTGAGGGGCCCAGTGGTGCATAAAAGCAGAGACTGTGGGTAGTGAGGCCCACAGGGCAGGAGAGGAGCTTGGGCTTTGTATAGATGCTTGGCTTGGCCACATTCCCAGGAGAGGGGAATCTGATATAGGGCTCTTAACCTCTTTGAGACTTGGTTTCCCTAACTCCAAAATAAAGGTATTGGAATCTTCAAAAGTTAAATGAGTTAAAATATACAAAGTGCCTGGCTTGACTGTTTCCAAAATTCCTTCCTGGAGACTGCAAAGATAAGCTCACGAAGAGTTACTGAGCTGAAAGTTGAGCCAAGCCTCAAGCGATGGGCAGGGGCTACACTGAAAGCAGGGCCAGGCATTCACATGGAAGGGAACCATGAAGGCAAGAGCTCAAAGGAGTGCAGAGGAGCTTGTATTAGTCAGCTTTGCATTTCTATAATGAAATACCTGAGGCAAGTAAGTGTTAAAGAGAATAAAGTTTTATTTAACTACATGGTTTTGGAGATTCTAGTCCAAGATCAAGTGACTCATGTTTTGAGCCTCTACTGAGGGTAGCACACAATGGCATAAGAGCATGGTGTAGCAAACTGCTCACCCTAGGAGCCAGGAAGCAGAGGACAGGCTGGAGATCCCCAGTTCCCTTTGACCTCCCACAAGGGCCCTCTTTCTGAAGGTCCACAGCACCAAGCCTTTATCACATGGGCCTTGGCAGCTACCCAACCAAATGGTCACAGTGGGGTGGAGGTGAGGGACTGGGAGCAGCTGGACTGGGTGGCTTTACCAGACACCTCACCCTTGAAGGGGATGAGACTGTCCTTCCATCAAACCTAGAAATAAGCACCAGTCCATGTGTCCACAACCTAAAGGAAATGGACAAATCTAAAGAAAATCGTTCTCAGAGTGTGCTTTTGAATAAGAACAAGGTTTAAGAAGCAGGCATGGGTCAGGGATGCTCTGTTACCTCTAGCTGCATTTTCGTGGTCCAGGGGGATGAGGAGAAAAGCTCCTGCTGTCTCAGGTGCTGCTGAGCTGGAAAGTCAGGACAAGCCCAGGCAAATCTGCCCAGGAAGAACAGGAATGAACTTTGTTTCTCTAGCAATAGGTGGCCGCCTAAAAGAAGAATTAGAAAATTAATTATCTGCTGTAAGTAGTGTAATGACCTACGCCATTAGAGATTATTTACCACAGAGATAAAACTCCCCACCATAAATGTCAGCTCGGCCTCCTAAATGCAAAGTCTCACAGGAACCTCTGCCACTGGCCTTGCTGATTCTTTTGTGGGGTTTTCCCCATCCCTCTTCCCGGAGGGTGAGGATGCTGCTGGTGGTTAGTAATGGCCCCCATGGAGTCTACTGTAAGACCTGCCTACTGTGCACTCCTGCTCATGGCCAGGGCCTCTTGGTCTTGTCCAAGGAGGATAACATATAAGGGGCATGCCTCAGGGCAGCAGCAGGGAGCTGGCCCTGCCCAATCTTTGGTACACAGAGGTGGGCCTCGGAGATGGAGGGGCTGCAGGTTCCTGGGGAGATGATGAGAAATTAAGCCCCCGACTACAGCCTGCACCACACTTTGACTTCTTTTGCTTTATTTGTCCTCACCAAGATAAGGCAAGCAGGACCATTTATGGATGAAGGAACTGGGGCCCAGAGAGGATTCATGACTGGCCCAGTGAATAAAATGCTTTTCTCACTGGTAATGGTCCATCTATCCTACTTTGCCTCACTCTCCAAGCAAGACAGGATAAATATGCTTGGATGAGGAGGAAGTCATCTTGAATGCAATCAGGAATCAGTGTGCATGCCCATGTTTACTACTAGGGCCCCTGGCAACAAGCAGTGTGTCCTACTAGCTCAAGAAAGGGACATTCCCTCTCTGAAAACCTCACTTTCTGTAGCAGAATAGTGAACCAAGGCTGAATGGGGGCAGTCAGTAATTTGGTCTGGTGTTCTAACCAGGTCTCATGCCAGAAGAAAGTACAAGCAGGAGTAGACTGTGCTGACCTAAGAGGCATTTTTTACCCTTTGACCTAAAACTGGTTTAGGGGTCTCCAGCCTCCCTGTGCCCAGGACTTAGTTCCAGAGAGTGGGGCAGTGTTCCAGAGCCCTGGGGCCACCAGTTCTATAATGGGCCTTAGGGGAAGATTGGCCTTTTAAGCTGTTACAGCCCAGGGATCACAAGTGTTTCTCAAAGGGGACATGAATGGCATTTCGTGGCATCCTTCCTTGGGCAGGATTCTCTCAGACATTACAGGCTACTTAGTATTCCTAAGCCCTGGCCACTGGATGCCAACATTAGCACCCAAGGGCATTACTAACCAAAAATCCCTGACATAGATTTAAATGCCATTTTGAGGCAATAAAGGGTCTGTTACAAAAATCCACCTGGACACCTACAAGCTACATCTTCACTGCTGACAGTCAAACCAGCCCTACACCACATTTGGTTGATAGCGAAGTTTCCTCTCTGCTCCAGACTCTGCTGCACCCTGCTGAGTAGATGGCTTTGACCAACTTGGATCACACCAATAGAACCCAGTTTCCTCATTTCTAAAATGAGGGGCCTCTGTAGCTTTACTATTTTCACACTTCCTCCTGAATTGGGCTGTCAAGATGGCTAAGACTCCTCTCTCCTTCCTCATCAGTCATTTATAGCTTAGCATGAATTTGAGTCACTCTCCTTCTGCTCCCAAGGGCATTGCTGTTTTAAACCTTATCTCACTGTGGAATAAAGAGCTTTGTCCTGGTGAAGGAGCAGCAGGTGTTAGGAGTGGGAGAGTTGTTTTGAAAACCAGAGAGTACTTTCACAGGGTCTGAACTCCTTTTATTCCAAGGTTATGCCCAGCGGGATTCTGGCCCCAGCAACCTGTGAGGTCCCACAGAGAAAAATTGGGGGGACTGGGAGACCAGTTATAAAGCAGAACTCCATTGATTCCTAAACTTGACTTCACATTAAAATCACCTGGGGATCTTTTCAAATATCCAAAGTTCAGATCTCACTGCAGGCCAATTAAATTATAGTATATAGGGAGACAGGCATAAGGGATTGGATGCTCTAGTGTGCAGACAAGTTTGGGAACCGTGCACTGAAATTCAAAGCCAGTCTTGCCTCCTCCCACCCTCTAGGTCTTTTTTCTCTGTCAAGCACAGTCCTCTGTGCCCTTGCCAGAGAAATTTTGCTAGATGGCTTCTCTGGCTCCTAAAGCTGGGGCTGTAGCTGGGGTTACATTTGAACCTAGGGCCCATACAGCCTCTCCATGTGGGATGGATGAGTGGGAAGGAGGGCTCCTGGGACCAGGCTTAGGAGTAAAGTGCTGACTTTGAGTCTATGAGTTGGGCTATCTGTGTGCATAAAAGATTGTTTCACCCATACCCAAACCATAAATGAAAAGGCAAAAATATGGAGCCCAAAGAACCAAATTTAAGTGCCCCTCGTGCCTCCCTTTAATTTGTGATGGACTGATTTTCCACCTTTCATTCTTGTGGTTCATTAAAGATGGGTTTGGAACTGCTGCGTCCCTTTGTGTTTGCAAGTGACAACGGCCTTGCCATTCACAACTCTATCAAGGACCACCAGGTCAAGAGCAGCTCTAGTGATTGTTTGGAGAGTAAAGAGTAGGGCCCTCCCTTCACAGGCTTGGCTGAAGTGGCGGTCCCCTCTGCTCCCCCTTCTTCTCATCCCCTTCTGTGAAACTGTCTTTCTCATTCAGCTGATTTCAATCAAGTTGAAGGTGGTGGGTGGCTTTGCAAGTTGGCTAGACTTATTTTAATTTGAAACCAACAAATGGTAAAAAGAAAGTTAATCATTTAATGAAGCTAAGCTATTCTGTTTCTCCGCTGTGACTTCTGCACAGAAAGCTCTCTCTCCCACCTGTGCTTTATGGCACCCAGCTGCCCAGTGTTACTCTCTTTGAAGTAAATCTTGATGGCTCCTGTGAGAATTGTCACTTTGTTTTTATGCAACGGACAGCAAGCTAGTATCCTCCTGTAGCGTCTTAGCACACAATGTTCAGATTGGCTAGCATCCTGTGTTGGAAATGCCCAGTGGGTCTCTACCCCAGAAGGCCTGGGTTCAAGACCCGCTATGTAATCTTGTACAAATCACTGAATTTCTGTAATCTCTGCTGCCTCGTCCTTTGGGAGGTTTGGTTAACAATCAGAGTCAAATTCACTGAACATTCTCCATATACCACGTGCTGGGCTGTGTGTTTTAGAGGTACTGTGTAATCTAGTCCCCTAATCTATCATACAATGAGATAGGTACTCTTATCACCCCCACTTTAGATATAAATAAACTGGCTCTCCCAGTTTATAGGTTATCAATGACCTTTCCCAGTTTAAAAGTTATAAATAATCTTTTTAAAAGTTCCAAACCAGTGATTGCTGGAGCTGAGACTGAGCCCAGTTCCCAACCAAACTGTACTTCTACTGGAAGAGTTTAGCATTTTAGCCAAGCAGAGGCCCTTTAACATTGTATGGGTTTCGGTCGATGCCAGTTAAGGAAAACCCAAGATTCTCACGCTCCACAGGATTAAGGAAACTGTAGGGATAAGGCTTCAAGATATTAAATGTTATGCCTGAGGCCACATAGCTAGTAAGTAGTAGAACCAGAATTTGTGCCCAACTGAGCCTTGTGTAAGGTTAGCACTCGTAATAGTCAGGCTAGTCTTTCCAACAGAAGAGCAGAGCTATGTGTGTGTATGTCTGGCAGCATCTGATGGGTAGAATGCATTCAGTAGATGTTATTGATTATTTATAATCTGGGATACTTACTGATCTGGTCACCTGTAGCATACTATAGAAGTGTAGCATAGGAAATGTCCTATAGCCTGTGTGCCTTGGGTCCTCATTAGAAAGCCAAAATGCAGGAAGTTGAGATGAATCTGACTTGCTTCATGGTTTTGCTAAAGGCCCTGACTCCAGGACCCCCCTCATCCCAAGTGGGTTAGGATTGTGGCTTTCTTGAACCAAATAGACCAAGAGAAACCAAAAGTGAAATAAGAGCCATAATCTTCATCCAGAACTTTGAAGAGGAGGAGCCCAGCATGCTGAAAAATCTTTCAAGTGAGCATGTAGGGGAAAGCCAGGCTCAGCTGGTAGGACAGTGTTCTCAGAGCTGGGCTGTGCATGTGGCAGATCCACATAAGGGCTGTAAGTTTTACAGGTTCACCCACTGCCAGCCAGCTCCCTCCCAACGCTGCAC
This sequence comes from Dasyprocta punctata, assembly GCA_004363535.1. Lineage (NCBI taxonomy): Eukaryota > Metazoa > Chordata > Mammalia > Rodentia > Dasyproctidae > Dasyprocta > Dasyprocta punctata. The sequence goes on from RJWM01000579.1 coordinate 17,907, forward strand.
CATCAATCATAGAGGGAAATGAGGGAGGGCACCTTTGTGCAACCTGTCCCTGCTCCAGGAAGACGAATCAAAATTTACATCTTACAGATGGTGGCCTCTCAGTTTTTTCATCTCACACCAAAGAGGGTGTGTATCTCCAAGGAAAAACAAGGGTACTGAATGCAGAGCTCCTAGGCTGCTGGACCTTTAGGATGGGCAAAGCTAAATATGGGTCTGATGGAAAAAATCAAGTTACTAGTACCTTCATCAGATCTCTACTTTTGGCAATTACCTGAGATGTCCCTAGGCAAAGACTGTCTTGCTCTACCATTCAATCAGAAAACATGGAAGTTTCAAGTCTTATAGTACTTGTGATGATCATAATTAGATGCTAAAATAACACTTCAGTCTACAGGACACTTTTTATAAAACACACCCTTTCATTTGATCTTTATGGTAATCTTGTGACTCCACTTTTCAACTAGAAATATGAGGCTCAGAGAGACTACATACCTTGCCCTTGTACATATTGTATACTAGGCAATTTCCTGTTGCTGTGACAAAATACCTAAATACTTTAGCTTACATGTTCCAAGGATTCACTCCATGGTCACTTGGCTTGGTGACTTCTGATCCTATAGAAATCCAGTTCATTATGGTGGAAGTGCATGGCAGGGTAGGGCTACTCCTCCAGTGGTAGCTAGGAAGAAAAAAAGAGAGAAAGAGAAGAAGCCAAGGAAAGGACCCAGTAACCCACTTCCTGCAACCAGGACCTACCTCCCACAGTACCCATCAACTCCCAGTAGTCCTTCAGTTATGAACCCATCAATAGTTTAATCCACTAATGAGATTGTAGCCCTCATGATTTAATCGCTTCTCAAAAGGTCCACCTCTGAACATTGCTGTATTAGGGACCAAGTCATCAATACATGAGAGTCTTTTGGGGGGGGATAGTTAAGATTCAAACCTAGGTAGTAAGTGGCAGGCACTGCCATACATTAATTCATTTCCACTTTAAAATAATCTTGTGGGCTAGAACTGGGCCTGTAGCTCAGTGGCAAAGTACTTGCCTAGCAAGCTTAAGGCCCTAGGTTCCATTCCCAGCACAGTGAATAGATATTACTGTAACAGCAAAATAAACCTCATTGTACAGATAAGGAAATGAGGTTTGGAGATGTTGAGAAACTTGCCCAAAAACCATACAACCAACAAGTGACAGAATTTGGCTTCTAATGCTATAGCTAAATTCTTTTTCAAAAGAAAAAGATATGACTGGACTCAGAATATTAGAGTCTAGTTGAACAGTAAGATGTAAATCTATTGCTGTTTTTAAAGCAAATGGACCTGCCAACATGCAAACAGACCCTTTCCCTGAGATCCAGACCCCTGAGTTCACCCACAAAGTACTCACTCTGTTGAAGGTAATAGAGCTGGTCTGCTGTTCCAGATCTCACAGATAAGTGTCAGCACTGAGTCACTTGAAATTGCTAAACCTTAGCGTCTCAGGTGTCAGCAAATAACTTTGTTCCTAGTAGTGTGTAAATGAAGCATCTACCTATCATGTTCACTTACAACTGAATTTTCTCTGTGGCCTGAAATGTGTTCATAAGTGCTATTATAAGTGGCAATTAATAAAAAGAACAATAAAATTTAAGTAGTTTTACCAAAGAAGGCTTCCTAGTAGAGATTTTGGAGCTGGGCTTTGAATGGAGCACAAGTATTTTCTATCTTCAGCTTAATTGCCACAAATGCTATGTCCATAGATAGTAAACTATTTAATTGAAATGATGGGATTTTCACAATCTGGAAAATTTTCTGTCTGCCTCAAAGCTGAAATCTGAACTTGCACTGGGCTAACATCTGTTAAACACCTACTGTGTATATCTGGTACTACATGAAGCACTTTCACGTTCATTATCTTCCTTAATTCTCACAATCACCCGACCCTTAGTTATTATTGTACCCATTTTGTAATTGAGGAAACTGAGACCCAAAGATATTTAATGACTATCACAAGGTTTCACAGCTAATAAATGATGGGAATGGGATTGGAATTCATCTGTTTGACTCTAAGGCTCTTCCTTCTAGCCTTCAACACTGACTCTTCAACCTGGGCATTTGGTATCATCCACTTGTTCCTGTGGGCTAGGTGCCCTATCCTGCCCATCTAGGCCTAAGAAAGTTTTATAGGAGCAAGAGTATTTCCTTGGTGACATAGGATTAAATGGAAGGTGGCAGAGTAGGGGCCTGGCCCAAACGGACAGCAAGCAGACAAGCCTGTCTGAGCAATGGCTTGGAAATCTCCCCTCTGGAGCTAATTTCAGTCACAGTGTCTTTCCTATTAAGTGGAGCAGTTGGTTGACTGTAGGTGTCAGAATGGCCTTATAAAACTGGAATCCAATCTCATCTTAGGGGGAGGGGTGTGTGTAGGAGAATGAGGAGGGGGAAGGATGGAGGAGGTAGCTGGCAATGTTTACAGGTACTGGTAGGGGAAAGAGAGCAATTTGTTAGCTCTTCACTGCTGGTGGCTGTCGAAATTCAAACCTAGTTCTGCTTCGTATGGGGAGGCTAGATCAGGTCCCCATGTATGCTGATCTGAGCTGCTTCCTCGTCTACTTCAAGAACTTTCGCCTTGGCTTTATCTGCTGTTTCAGAGGAGAAGGGGCACTGTTTTGGGGTTATTCACATTTGAGACCTCAAAGTTGCAAGGTTATAATTTACCAGTCTGGTCTTTACTTGGCAATGATCTGTTGTCCTCAAAGTTCCAAGCCCTCTGCAAATTACAAAATTTATCTTTGCCCATTTTCTCCCCAAATTTATGGGATGGAGTTTATCATCCCCATTTTACAGGCTGAGAAATTGATGCTCAAATAAATTGCCCGAGGTGACAAAGCTAGTAACTTGAAGAATCGGGATTTGAACTCTGATGGTGTACTCCCTAGCCCACATTATTCCCCTGCACACTGCCTCTGAGTGACCTGCCATTAGCATTTGCTGAGGAAAGGTGCCTGTGACCTGCTTGTGTGTGTGTGTGTGTGTGTGTGTGTGTGTGTATAAGTACATAAAGATCTATCTTCAATCTACTACTCTGACAAAAATATAGAACAGAGAAACCTTGCTTTCCTAAACTGTAGCTTTTCCTCCCCAAAATTTTATTTATACATCTTTAAATCTACCAACATGAATACTTTGGAATCAAAATTTGTTATCCATAATCCAGTTTTAAATTCTTTAACTAAAAAGGAATTACAGATTTGCAAAGGACACAAAAAGAAATTAAGCATTTTTCCATTTTCTTCCAAATCTTAATTTTTCTGAATCGTTCCTACCCCCTTGGCCTGCAGATTTCCCGTAAGTAAACCTTGCATGGGGAGAGTCTTGTTCCTCCGCACTTTTCCAAGGTCTGCACCCTGAGGGTGAATCTCCTGAGGCCAGGCCTACCTGACCAGGGCCAGGGCCTGAGGAACTGCAATAGGACCATGTCTTAGGGCAGCCAGTCTGTTTCCTAGCTACCAGGTTGGACAGAGAAAGCCTGAGACCTGCTGCCCGCCCAGGGCTAGAGTAGAGGCACTGAGCACCAGGCCCTACTTGGCAGTCCTTTCGGGAAGCATATGGGACTGAACAGATGGGCCAGGCACAGGCGCCCTGAGCTAGAACCATAAAGGCAAGAGCAGAGCCGGGGCGGGAACAGAGAAAGGCACAGAAGATGGGTCAGGAATTGGCTCAAGGGGCTGAGCTGGGGCTGGTCACTTTGGTGCAGGCTGGATACTGGAATTGGGCAGACAAAGGAGCATAGCTTCTGCATTATTCAGCAGCCTGTCTGGAAGATCTTTCCTACCCCTGGTGAGCACAAATGGCACTGAAGTCTGTCCCCAAGGGGGCTAAGGAACAAGTTCACTGATGCTGACCTTGGGCTGCTCAATGCAGCCTCAGGAGCAAGAGATCCATTTTTCAGTGCTAATATCTCCTTGGTCAATTGATACGCCTTTCCCCTTCCCTGCTTCTTGTTCCCAGCTCAAATACAAGCATCTATTTGCCTGCAAAGATGAATTCTTTTTTTCAAACCAAATTCAAGAGCACTACAAAGAGATGATGAAGGTTCACCTGGACACTTCGGGCTAAGGACATGTTTTGCAGTAGGTCTACAATTTGCAGTGCTATTTAGACAGATGGCTTGCAAGGGTAGACAAGGTTCGAGAAGTGGGCAGTCTCAGCCTGCAGCCATGGAGACTGGGTCAGTTAGGGAGAGCGTGACTCACAGGCAGGTGTTGACAACCTGAAGAGCTGTCACCTGAAAGAGGGAATGCACTTATTTCCCAGAGAGTAGAACCAGCAGGCAGAGGTTCCAGGAAGATAAATTTAAGGCCTATTGCATGGAAGAGTATTCTCACATTTAAAGCTATCTTAAAAATGAAAAGGATGTCTTTAGAAGGTAGAGGGTTAGAGAGTTCCCCATCAAGGGAGGTATTGCAGCAAAGACTGAACAAACACCTGGTCCAATGTTGGAGAAGCCATCGATCACTGAATGAAGTACAGGCCCTTTCCAAGCCTGCATGTCTATAACTTTATGAAAGGAACTCTGTTGAATAGCTCAAAAATTTGATTTGAGTAACTCAGAATTCTGTATCCCTAGGCAATTGTCCTTTTCTGAATGAGAAGTAATCCTGTAAAAGGTATTGTTGAGATCAAAGGAAATGTAGTTTGGAGAGTGAGAGAGAGACAGAGGGAGAGGCACTTTTATAGACCTAGTTTATTATAAATTTGTGCCAGCTACTCAAAAGGTCTTGTCCTGCATGGTGACCTGGGCTCAGACAGACAGTGTGTCCTTCAACAAATGGCAGCAGAGCCTGACCCTGCCAAACCCTCTTCCTACATGAGGAGGAGTATACTGAGGTGTGACACCAGCCATTTCCTTGCTAGCACTTTGGAGAAGCCCCCGTCGTCCTCCCTGTGGCTTGGAAATGGGGATGTGTTCTGGGTGACGAGGTGTCAGAGAGCTCCATGCTAACTGAATATGTGCTCTTATGTGTCAGAGTAGTGCATTATGGGTTGTTGTTTTTTTCCTAAATGGCTTAATACGCCAGTGTTTGTGGAGCATCCTTGGAATCAAAGTGTCTTTGGCGTAATTATTGTTAATTGCACAGACTATTCTATGAACTCATCCAATTAAGAGAAAGTTATTAACTTTATAAAATATCGCAGGCATCCCACAGTGCCATGTGTAGATGGGATAACAGTTTGAGAGGCAGAGTCAGCATGAAATATCATGCAAATGACGAGGCTTATTTACTTCTTTTTTAAAATATCACAACAGCCACACCGAGGGGGTGGGCTTTCTCTCTGTTGGTCAGAAACACTTGTGCCAGAGGCTGAGCCTGGAGACTCCTGACCTGGCCAGAATGGGTTCAGGTACACCTTTGTTTGAGGTAATCCAGGGACTATGAAGTTATTCCCACTTCCTGGGACCACCTGGAACCCCAGCTCCACCCATGAGGAGCTGCCTCTCTAAACCTGCAAAATCAGAACACTGACCTCTTGGTATTGTTATGAGGATTCACAATATTTGGAACAGAATCTGATACATTGTGATAGTCAATAAATTTTGTTGATAATATCTTTATTATTGCTAAACTTTTGACAGTAACTCCATGAAAATGTCAGTATTTCTCTTGAAGTTTCCTCTTATCTGCTGCACTTCAATAAGAAATTGTGAAGTCTTATAACACTGGTCATTATCATATTATTATTTTAAAATCAATCATGGTAGGACCATAATTTTTCAAATAAATGTTTTAATGGAGTGTAACACACATGTATCAAAAAACACTGAGTACAGATGTACAGTTTACTGACTTCCTAGGAAGTAAACGTATTTGGTAGTTGTCACCTAGCCCAAGAAAGCAAATGTGGCCAGCACCCCAGAGGCCCCTTCGTGTTCTCTGTCTAGTCACTGTTCCCCCTCCCCCCAACCTGAAAAAGCATAACATCTAATTATGCCAAGTATACTCTTTTTGGAGTCTGGCTTCTTTCGATCAACCTTATGTTTGTGAGATTCATTTGTGTGAGACTCATTCATTCAGAATTGGACCAAACTCAAATGTCCATCAGCAATAGAAAAGCAAGCTGTGCGGTAGTCCTAGACCAAGTAGTATACATCAGTGGAAAGAAAGAAACCACGCCTATCTGTAGCACACAGCCTGAGAACCCGAGAGCTGTCCGTAGGGTCTTAGGCAAGAGGTAACAGTCATTTGTTTGTTGACATACAGTAATTGTACATGTTTATGGGGGTACAGTGTGACATTTCTACATATGTATAGGATGTGTAATGATCAGACCAAGGTAACTGACAGATCCATCACCTCAACTGTTTATCATTTCCTTTTGATAAGGACTTTTCAAAGTCCTCTGTACTAGGTATTTTTAAATACACAATTAATTATTGTCAACTATAGTCACCCTACTGTGCTGTAGAACAGAAGTTACTCCTCCTATCCATCTGTACCCCCATATCTGCTAACCTTTCTTTCTCCATCCCTCTCTTTTACCTTCCCAGTCTCTGGTAAAGAAGTTACTGTCATTCTTGAACCACCAACCGTGAACACCCTCCTAAGTCCCTATGTCAGCCCCAGCAGTGGGGTCAGTTTCTCCAGCTTTGATTCTTCCATGAGTGGTGGCCCGATGATTGTCCAGATTTTCTGAGAGTGCAAAGCCATGCACTGATGCCATAGAACAGGCAGTACATTGTAGTGGAGACCTTGGGTGGTCATGAGCTATCCACTACCAGAAGCACCACTAGCAGACACTAGAATTCTGCTCCCAATGGAGAATGGCCAGTCGGGCTGGTGATGACCCCAAGATCCCTTCCACCTTTGTGGTTCTACTAATTATGGGATTGCCACGTTGGACATCTTGAATGGGCTGCAGTCATAAAGCCCTTCCATTGGACAATCTAAGGGCCACCTATATTAGAGCAACATGGTGGTTGTGAGCTGATTGCTGATCCCACTCTATCCAATCAAGCAAAATCTTTCCAGGAGGAAGCCTCATGTCCCTGAACTTCCCAGGTTCCCTGCACTGCTCCCCAACAGTGGTCATGGCAGTAGTCATCAAGCAAACACTTGCTCATGACCCAAGGGCAATTGTGGGGACACTTTAACCAACACTTACTTGCTGATCTGACCCAGGCAGGTGTGGGGACATTGCATTTTTGAGGACTTCCTCTCCAGGGAAGAGGATGCTGCTTTTCTACCTACCCAAAGCACCTTCCCAGTGGTTCCTCCTTCTCTGCTACCCAGCCACATTGCCTCTGCTGGTGAGCAGCAAGAAGGAGACACCTGCCCCCACCTCTCCCTAAAACCTCCCTGGATCTCACTGCAATCCCTGCTACCACCTGCTCCCTGGATATGTGTTGCTTCCATGAAATCATCCCCAGATTCAAGAGCGCAGACTCATTCTGGCCAGAATTTCATGCCATGAGGGACATAAGTAGGATCTGCTGCTCAAAGCTAGTGCCCGTGGCAGACCCATCATCCCAGATTTCAGGCTTTGATGGAGGCTCAGAGTACAAGAGAAGGCAGCTGAGATCAGCAGCTCTTCCTTTCACTGAAGGGCACACCAACAGTATTCTTTCCATGTTTAGCATCATTATCATCTTCATTTTCTCATTTCATCACCACAGCTACCAAGGAGCATAGCACTTTTATTCCTATTCCCCAGATGAGGAAACTGAGCCACCATGGACTCAAGCGATCCTCACAGGGTCAACAGAACTTTAATCCCAAATCTACTGCTACTGCTAAAAGAACATGTGACCCAGGGCAACTTGGAGTAAGCTATCCTTCTGTAGATTCTTTACCATCTTTTTCTGTAAACTATGCATTCAGTGTGTCTGTTGGCATCAAGACCCTCCCTGCACTGGGCTTCCCTCCAGTCCCAGCCAGGCTTCCTACAGGGGCAGCGGTGACCATTCAGTAAGAGGGCTGGTGCTGGGTTCTGTTGAGGACGGTGGCTTCTCCTCCCTCCATTCCAAGAAACTTGCCACATTCTAATGCAGGGAAACCCCTCAGAATGCCAGCATCCCAGCGCAGAGTTTCTGTCCCCTGGAGATAGGGAGGTCAGCCTGGACAAGACACTATGTACACCCACACCTGGGCCCCAGATCACTGCAGAACAGCTGCTTGACCTTGAGCGTGCCACCTAGACTCCTTGAGCCTAAGCTTCATTTTAAGTCCCATGAGGATAATGATCCCTGCTCTGCCTACCTCAGGTTGTTTTAAGAATCAACAACAGGAGATTAAATGAGGAGGAGAAGGAGGAGGAAAGGGAGCAAGAAAGATGAGAATCAACTGAGAGACTGAAAGCTCTTTGCTTAGATAATGTGGCTTTCCATTAGAATCACCTGATAAGTTCTTAAAATTTCAAAGGCCACTCTGCACCCCAGACCAATTAAATCAGAATCCAGGCACCCAGAGGGTTCCAGTGGCAACCAAGCTGAGAACCAATGATGTAAAGTATACGAGGAGCATTGGCATGATTGTCATTCTGTCTGCTAGCTCAATTACAGAGAACTCTGTCCCGGGTGCTGCAAATAGAAATCTCAGCAGAACTTAGCATGGGGGCACATGCCTGTAATTCCAGCACTTGGACTGAGGCAAGAGGATCACAAGTTTGAACCCAGACTGGGTAATTTAATGATCTTTCAAGGACCTGTCTCAAAATTGAAAAAGGGCTGGGAATGCAGCTCAGTGCAAAGACTCTGGATTCAACCCATGGGATGAGACACGTTCCCAAGGAGCTTCTGCTCAGGGAGGACACAGACATCAACTGAAAGCATGCTGGGAAGGAAGGAGATGCAGATAGTTATGTGCTATGTAACAACTAGCATGCGATCTGATGAATGTGTCATTGTGTGATTGTGCCTGTAAACATCTTGGAGTGTGCTTACAAACTAAGAAGGCTACAGTGTCACCAGGCTATATCTTAAGGGACTGTAGCTGTATGCACAGTATGCCTTTGATGAAAAAGTCACTGTGTGGTGCATGACTATATATAGACATGCACACACACGTGTGTATGCATTGGCAGCTTGACAGCTTTTCCTTCCCCTTGGCCTCTTTCATCCCCCCACTGCAGGGAAGGATGCTTCCTAGAAAATAAAGAGTCATCAAAAATATCCAAAAGCAACCCCCTTTGCACCTGGAGAGCACCCTGGTGTCTCCAAATCCCAGTCCCACTCCAGCAACAAAATCAGGATGTGGCTAGTAGACCTCAGCAGGCCCTCTCTCCACCCCAGAATTTGGGCAAGGGCAGGGTGACCGGGGGCTGCCTGCAGGCCAACACTCCGGGCTCCACGGGGCTCTGCTCCTGCACTCCTCACACACTCCCCTGGCTCTGGCAGCAGGCAGCTGGGAAGATTAGCCTTAGTCTCTTACCCCCTGGTGTGGGTTATATTTGGATGTTAAAAGTAATGACACATCTCCACGAAGTCCTGCCTCCTGCCTGCCTAACACGGTAAGGGCAGGGAGGGGGCTGGCTTATATTTAGGTCTGGCATTCCCTGGTAGGCATCCTGTTCTGAAATGGAAATTCTTTTAATAGCTAGCCAGCCTTGAGTATTTAATGCGCTGGTGTTGACTTTTTGATTTCTTGTTCTTGGTGGAGAACTAGGAGCTGCCTCAGCTAATTAGGAGTCCTTCCTCATGAAGTACCCCATTTTTTAAGCATAAAGAAGAGGAGAGTGGTCCCTAGTATTCCTCAGGGCCCTCTTTCCCTTTCCAGCTGCTGCCTTACCTGAGAATCTTGCTTTCCTCTCAAAATTCTCCTCTTCCAAGAAGTCTTCCCAGATTTACCTACCTGCCTTCTTGACTATTACATCAAGAGCTCCCTTAGGTCTTTTTCTAGGGTGCCTATAATGTGTCCCAGCAACAGCGGCAGCACAGTAAGAACAGCTGTCCTCTATGTGTCTCTGAGAAGGTGAGGCTTGAGATGATCATCTGGGGTGAAGGAGCCCTTTAAGAAACTGACACAAAGGAAGGAAGTTGGGGCAGCGTGGATTTTCGAACTAGAAAAAAAAAATACACAAATGTGAAAAATTTGGAGATTATTTCAGAGGCACACAAATCCTCAGATGCCCATCTGTGGACCTGAGGTTCTCTGACCCAATGTCTTGGTCTACTGACGCAGAATTCGTGGCCCCCACAGAGAAGAAAAGTGACCTCCCCACAATCACATGGTCAGTGGCTGGTGGCAGTGGGATTGGATCTCTGTCCCCTCATCCCACCCCGGTTTCTTCCACCGCATTGCCCTCTCTCCTCCTAACTCCTGCCCCACCACCCAGGCCATCAGCCCACTGGGCAGGGTCCTCTGCACCCCGAGCCCACTCAGCCCTCTGTGGTGACCAGTGGCTGTGAGGAGATGCCCTGAGTGTGGCAGGAAGGAGGCGGGGATGGGGAGTACTGCACAGTGTGGCTGCGCAGTGGGGTACACAGATGTCACCGGCCGCTTGCCACTGAGCACTCCTAGTGTAGTCAGTATTGATCTCTTTATTACCTCCTGAAGGGCAGCTTCATTTATCAAAGGAAACCACCTTTGTATCTGTGACCCAAGACTTGATCCACAGCAGGGAGTTGTGGGGTGACTGAAGGGGAGGGAGGCAGAAGGGAGCAGGCTGAAGAAGAGACCAACGACTTGACCCTGAAGCAAGAAATGAAAATAGAAATCTTGCAGACTGAGTGGAAACACCTGACTTGTCTGGTGATACTGCCTGGCTTCCAGGGTGGGGATCATGCTGTCTAAAAGTCAGCGAGCTACAGGGAAGGAGGGAGGCTCTCTTGGCCTCACTGGCCCATGGGGTTCTGTCTTCAGTGTCTATCCCAGAGCCTAACTGAAGGAGTGTCTTTTCTGTTTGAGCATGTCTTGGTTCAGCTCTATCCAGAGTTTAGGCCACACCTGCTAATGCAGAGCTCTGGGCTCCACATTACTGGGCCTGCAGAGATGAACACAGGCAGCTTCCTGCCCTCCAAGACCTCACATCCAGTGAGTGTGAACAGAAGGGGTGCAGAAACATCCATAGCCAACTCCAATCTTCAGCCAAAGAAAGGCTATTTGGAGATGTGACATAAGAGAAACTGGGGGAAGTTAAATCAAATGGGGGGAGCTGGACGCAATATGTCTTAAAGGGCAGATAGGACATCATGAGACAAAGCTCAGGGGAAGCAAACCCTGCAGGTAAGCAAAGGGCTTAGAGACTTAGAAAGGGAAGAGATGTTTCCACTGCAGTTGACAACAGAAGGCTTTGGAGGAGAAGAGGAAGAGGGGCTGATTGGGGGCAGGGCATCTGGAGGAGGAAAAGACCTGTTTTACTGTTCAGTCATTCAGTACAGATATTAAACATGGTCTACAGGCCAGACACTATGACCTACTCTCAGGAAGATCACAGCAATGAGAAATGTGGAGTGAGGAGTCCAATGGAGAGACATGTATCAGATGAGCCCACAGACCACTGTAGAGATGCTCTGTGACAAGAACAGAGAAAGTCACCACACTCTATGACCATGGCTAAGTGGTTCGAGCTGACCTGAGAGTTCAGGAAAGGCTGCCCACCCAGGGACTGAGATCTGTAGGATAAATAAGTGAGAAGGCACAGAACATTCCAAGGGAGTGGTGTATGCAGAGACCATGCCCAGGGGACAGTAGTGACCGCACTGCAGAGGATGCCAAGGGGTAGGCTGGGCCAGACCACACCGAGGTTTGTTGGCTTTATTGGGAGCTTTGTTTTTTTCTAAGTGTGCCAGGCACAGAAGGGAAAGAAGTGCCTTCCCTTGCTTCAGGTAGGGGTGTAAACAGGTACTTCTCCATGCAGGTAACTTGGCAGGAGATCCTAACATCGGAAATGCACCTGCCTTTTGACTCAGCAATACTACTGCTAGGGATTAACCCTACAGAAATGTAAGGTGTTGCTTCATACAAGTGTGAAGAAGCCTGTGTTCCTCTGCGTGTGTGCATGTGTGTGCATGTGCATGTGTGTATATTCAGTGTTACTTGGAATGCCTGAAAGCTAGAAGCAACTTAAATGCTCAGGGATAGAGAACTGGCTAAATAAATGAATACTGCTGTATAATTGAATAATGGGAAACCATGACAAAGATGACAAAGAGTGGGATGGCTTTGTGCATACCAATAAGGGAATACCACCACAAGTTTGTAAGTAGAAAAAGAAAGCCAGAAATGCAGGGGCAAAATTGTCCATGGAGGCCCATGTTACAGATCTAGAATTTCCATGACTGCTTCATCCCCAGAGTCTGGGGTCCAGAACACCTTGCTAGTCTTGGGTAGGGATGGCTTGGGAGATGGGAGGCTGCCCCTGAGAAGTAACTAGAATCTATAGAGAGGGCTTCTAACAAGATGTCTGTGGACTTAACAAATCTCTTAGTTAGAAGTCCAGGTAAGACTCTGCAAGTGCTTCCCACCCAAGGGTAGGACTCAGAGGTATGTGGGTAGGGTAGAGCTGGCAGAGGGTAGTTCTGGAAAAATATGTGACCAGAAAATATAGTTGTAACAACAAAATGGGGGTAGGAAAAAGTGGTCTCTGGAATTCCCCAGAACTCCACAGGCAAAAAAGGAGCAGTCCAGAGTGTCTTGCTGGCATCAAGAATGTGCAAAAACAATCGACTGGAAGCAATCACAGTTTCTGTCCCCAATAAACATGGAGACAGCTTGAAAGTCAAATACAGAGTGTCAGTGTCTCCCTGGTGGACCACTGCTTTGTCACGTGCTCTTATTGGAAGGGCTTAAAGAAGTCTCCTCCTCAATCTGTTAAGCATTAGTGTAGGTTCTGAGGGGCTCAGGGGGACAGGTCAGCTCCACAAACCCTCTCTGCTTTGATCATCATGACCACAGGAGAAGCACAGAGTTCCAAGCCACCAGATTGACCCTTGTTAACCCACCACTTCATGCTATCAGACAAATACCATATCTAAAGTCAAAAGGCAAACTACAAACCAACAACACAAAGTTACTTGAAACAAATATGGCAATGGGTAAAAATAAAATCCTTAAAATATAGTGCTCTTCTAGATCATTAAGGAAACACATTTAAGGTGAAAAATGTGCAAAAAAACATGATAGAGAATTTGCAGAGGAAGTTTAAAAATAGTTGAAAACAGTACGGGAAGAAAATCAACCTTACTAGCAATCAAAAATGCAAAGTAAAGCAAGCTGCCACTTCTGCCCTTTTAATTTGGCAAATATCTTAAAATATGTAATGCTCAGAGTTGGGATAGGAAAGACCTCACTGATGATAAGGAAAATTAACACAATATTTACCATGATCGGCAGCAACAGAAGGTAACATGTGTCAAAGAGCTTTAAAGTATTATTTTCTGTAGTACTAATAAATTAATTTCTATAATTACTCTAAGAAAATCATCAGAAATACAGATAAAGATCTGTAATAGTAAAATAATCAGAAGTGGTCTAAATACCCAACAACAAAAGATTATTAAAATATAACTTATCTGTATGGTGAGTTTCATGGACATCATGCTGGTTTATGAAGAATGTTCAAAGACATAAAAATATCCCCAATCTAAGGTGAAGTGAAATAAATAGGAACATGACATGGTCTCAAGTATAAATATAAATAGAAATATTAAGGAAATATTCCAAATTGTTAATAAAGAGTATTGGATTATGAGTTTCAGTTCTTTCTTTTATACTTCTCAATGCTTTAATTTTTATAAATGTACTTTGTTTTTGTGGTCAGAAAAAAATTGTTCAATAGAAGTTACATCTATGTGCAAGGCTGTGTTAACCATAGCAGACCGTTAAGTGCTGATGTCATCTCTTTATTTATTTATTTTGAGATTGCTATAGTCCACAGTTTATTGCTGCTAAATTTTATTTTTGTTCATTCCTATCATGCTCCTTGCTTTCTGCCCCAGGTCTCTTCATGTCCTAACCCAGCAGGTTTCAAGACACATGCTACAGGTCAAAATCTATACACTAGAACATTGATTAACCTTTTTTTGCTTGAGGGTCCCCATTGCTTGAGAGCGCCCCATTCCCTCTGACACAAGTGGAGAGAGGAGATCTTAAGCCCACATAGAAAGAGTGTTGTCTTCCAGTTTAACAGATCTGTTGGGGATTCATCCATAAATGCTCTTGTGAAGCTTACCATTTCTCTCAGGATCCCTCCCTACTAATAAGACCCCTTAGTTCTTCCTACCCAAGATGGCTTCTGGGTACATAGGAAACTTACCCCAGTGGGAGCAGAAGCCTCTGATGCCTACCCTGCCCTCACCATTGTACTGCTAATGTCTGATGTGACCCAGGGCTGCTCTTTCAGAAAGATAAGGTATGGGATTACTTGCCAGAAGCTGGGCTTCCTCCACTTGCTGTCTAAACCCTGTCCCAGCCTGCACTAAGGTGCTGCACACCTGCATGCCACCAGCTGCTAATCTGCGTGCCTCCTCACTTTCTGCCCACACCTCTGCGGCAATTCCCTTCACCAAAGACTCTGCTTTTGACCCACTTGAGCTGCATTCTGTTTCCTGCAGCTGCCTTGGTTAGGGGTGTGAGTGACAGAAACCCAAGCTAGCACACTCACACATGAAAGCCTTCTCCCTGAGGCTGGTCCACCTCATTTTCCACTCCAGGTGGGTGGGCTTCTCCCTCCTCCTCTGAAACACTTCTCAACTGTCTCCAAGGTGAAAAGACAACCCAGAAAGCCAAGAGGCCATGTTAGTGTTTGCAGATAAAGGGACAAGAATGCAGCTCTGCTGGAGTCCTGAAAGCCAGCGCCCTCTTCTGCTCCCTCCCATCAGCTGTTCATCTCTTGATGAAGCTGTCTTCTGGACGGCTTGCTCACAGAGCCTAGAGCCTACACCACCAGGTGCTCCAGTGCACAGTGAGCTTCCTGAAGCCAGGGTTGAAATGTAGTAAGTTCTGTATCTGTATTTTCATTGCTTAGCACTCCACCTGACACGTGGAAAGTTGACTGATTAAAGGACCCAATGCCATTTCCCTAATCTGTTTATCCAAATTCCATCAGTGGCCCGCAGAATAGGCACCTTCCACAGAAAACCCTTCCTAGATGGAGAAGCTGTAGCCCGATTAGCAATTTTAAAGAAAACAGACGTCAGAATCAGGGTCCAAATGTCCCTCTCTGGGCTACGCGAGTAGGCTAGCTTTTGCAAAACGAAGTGCAATGAGATGATAAGGCCTGTTCCATCACCTGGATGGACAGAGAACGGGGCTCTGGCTCACTGACCTATCTGGAGAACCCAAGTGAGTCCAAGTGGGCCAATGGAAGGGTGGACAGGATCTGCAGCATCAAATGAAAAATGACTTTTTTTTTTTTTGCCTAAAAGAGTGTAGCTAACAGAATGAGAATATTCTGTAGTATAGCTATCCCCTGTACTTGAAGGGGCATTCTGCAGAAGAGAGATTACATTTATTTAGGGTTACAACAGCAATCAGTAGGTGAAATTGAAGGAAGTGAGTTTTTGCTCACTTTAGACAGAGATTTACTCAGACTGTGGACAAGTGGAGCTGCAGTTTGTCCCTCTGTGCCTGCCCACTGCCGGCAGAGCTTATCATCCAGGAAGTGCTGACAGTGGACTTTTCCAGGGGCTCTCAGAAGTTATGGAAGAAAGAGAAGTATTCCAGGTACCTGGTTCCAAGGAAATCTGAGGAAGGAAGGAAAGAACCTGAGAGAGTGGGAGTTCCCAGCCTATGGCACATGAGACTTGAGGCAAGAGTTGTCACAGCTCCCGGAGTTGTACCAGAGTCTCCCAGAGAATCCTGTGACCTCTGCAAGAATAATTTCTCAACAGGAGAACTCAGTTCTCCCCATTTCATGGAGTGGGAAACTGAGATCAGAGCATGCAAAGAGTAAGAACTGTTGTGTTCCAAGCACTTGCTACATCAGGGGCCAGGGACTATAAGTCTGCACTCTCTATTCTTTGCAGTAGCCCACACAGAGGTTGAAGTTGGTTTCAGGGAGCAGACAGAAGCACTGAGGCTCAAGATTAAATGGCTGCCTTGAGGCAACGTGGCCAGAAGGGAGCCAAGCCAGTGCTCCAATGCAGGTCACTCTGGAGCTCCTGGGCAGGACGTGCTCACCAGGCAGCCTGCACCAAGGTCAGCAGCCCCCTGCCCAACTCTCAAGTCTTTCCCCATCCCTCCAAACACTTCTGTCTCTGGCCAACCACTCCTCCTCCCACACCTCCTCTCTCCCCTTGCAAGCTCTCCTGACCTAAATGGAGAAATCTAGTCCAACAATGACAGACTCCATGAGCCCAGGACTAAAAGAAGCCAGGTGGCAGAGTAAATGAAAGTTGGCTGAAGGCCTCTGCTTAAGTGCTCCATTCTGCCTCGTCTTTGCATTCTGGGCAAGAGAGCTTGTTGCAGAGAGGAGCTCTCTGAGCCTGTGATGGAGGATTAGAGCAGGGATGGAAACAGGAGACCTGAGCTGAGCTCATGTGATGAAGACAACAGTCAGCCCCGTCTTTACAGCCTCATTAGTGATTCTGGGAAATGTTTGCCAGACCACCCATGGTAGAGTGGGGCAGGCAGTAAGGACAAGGAGAAAGGTTGGACGATCTAAAACCAAGATGGGAGGGAGATGAGGCAGAATCAGGAAAGCTCTAATCAGGCCTTTCTCCAATTCACATCCAACAGACAGCCTGTGCCACAGGCCAGACAGTGGCTGTCCCCAGAGATCACACATCCCCATGGCAGGGAACCCTGGGTCCCTGACAGGCCCTGTTGCCAGGGAGGCATGAGCAGACAGACTGGCATGGGAGAGAGCTTTTTCCATTCCTAGTCTCTGGCTCCTCCATCTTGCACCCCTGGAACAATCAAGCCACTGGGTCTCCAATCTTGTCTGCCAGAGGAGCCCTTGAGAGAAGCCAGAACTAGTAGGAAAGGTACATAGAGAGCAGGCTTCAATGAAGAAAACGAAATGTCTTAGAAACAGGCCAGCCCACCCCCTTTGAACATGAATAAATAAACAACTGCCTTGATGAGCCTGGCCACACAGCTTGGCCAGCCAAGAGAGAATTGCTTCAAAAGAATGGAGCCTGGCTCCTTATTCATGAGCAGGGCCCACCAAGATGGGGTCTTGTCGCTCATTGCAATTTAACACAGCCTTGGAGGAGAAGGAGGGAGAGGCGGGCATCTCGAGGGTGGCAGAGCTCTGTGCAGCAGCCAAAACCTGCAAGAGGTCAAGTTTGCAGCTATCATCTCAGAAACATGCTTGGTTTAGTTCGTCCTTCTTTCACAGGGGACAAAGGTCTGAGTGCTACAGCTGTGTTGGGGCACGTCTCATGACTGGCACCTCTCCACCTGCTGGTTCAGGAAACAGATTTAATGCCACTAAATGTTCCATTCAGTGAGCATGTGCTGAACTTTGACCATGGGTCAGACACTCGACTAATGCACTAGGACTCACAATAGTGAGATGCTTGTGTTACCTGCAGGGAGATTATGCTCTGAGCCATCTGAGTGCAGGAAGCAGTGTGCTTAAGAGGACCTGGGTTTTGTGTCTGCCAGATTTGGGTCTGAATGCCAACTCTGCCAGTGCCCAGCCATCAAGCCCTGGTCTAGTCACCTGCCCACTGAGCTTTCTCATCAAGTGGCCATACTAACACCTGCCTTGAAATATCAATAAATAAAACACCTGACATGTGGTAGTCATCAATAAATTTTAGCCACTGGTGGTAGTGATAGTGTTTGGCCTTCCAACAAATATCTTGGTCTTCAAAATCATTCAGGAAATGGTCTATCCTTTCTTCCACTTTCATCCAACACTGGCATTTCTTGCCCAGAATGATTCCACTTTTCCACCTTACTGGAAGATAGGAGTTAACCTCCCATTTGATTCTGCAATACGCCTTTAGGACATTAGCCTTATGCGGTAGGAAATAATAGTATTAAATAGCTGAGATTTAGTGTGTGTTTGGTGTGTATCAGGCATTCAGCTAAGTGCCTTCTCCCAACTATCTCATTTAATCTCCACAGCCAATTTTAACATGGGCAATTCACTATTCCCATTTTACAGATAAGGAAACCGCAGCCTAAAGAGATTAACTTGCCCACAATCCCACAGTAAATGACAGAGTGTAGACTCAAATACTCCTGACCCAGAGCTCTTAATCACTGTGAAATTTACACATGGATTTTCTTCAGCTTGCAAGTCTTGTGGGGTTCCATTTAAATCAGAAAAACAGGACCATAGAGGGACAAAATTAGAACCAAGTGCGGCTCAGTTCTAGGAGGAGGGCGGCAGCCACTGAGGATGTCCGGGAGTTGGAAGCTGCTGACTCCCTCCCATAGCCAGGTTGGTGAACCCTGTGTTGGCTCCTCCTCACAGGGGACCATGATAGGGTCCCGATTGCTGCTTGTGTGTCACTTCTTCCCACCTAGAGTATAAGTGGCTCAAGGGCAGGGACTGACAACCAATCAGCAGGTTCTTTTTGGGCACCAACTGTATGCCTAGCCTTGAGCAGAGGGCTGCAGTCTAAAGAGAAGGCCCCTACCCACCCGGACTCACATGCAGCTGGAGGAAAGAGACATACTGGCTGAGATAATGGGCCACATCAAGACTTCATGGGAGCAAGGGGAGCACTCTGAGCTGGCACCAGTCCAGACATCTCCCGTGGTAAACTGAACTTTCAGTTTCTAGAGATCACCAATAAATAGGTGGCACCCCTGGGCTATGCCCAGATGGAGTTGCTGATTCTGAGGTGGAAACAGAGGCAGCAAATCCTTGTGATGTATCTGTACCTTTCAGAGAGAACCTAGGGGAGGCTTTGTGGGTGTGTGGCCTCATCACAGTGCAGAGAATTTGGTGAAACTAAAAGGTAATTCTCACAGCTTCTATTCAGAATTGGACACAGGACCTTGCTGTCCTAGGAGGAGTAAACCCAGGACCGATGGCACTCAGCTGGTTGCCCTGGACCCTAGTTTGCCCAGATTGCTGCAGAGAAACAAACCAAAACTGCCTCTGGGGAAAAAGAAACACGTGGAAGACCTAGCCTCCACACCCAGATTCTTTGCTTGAGTATTTTCCCCTCCTGCTGGTGTTCAGAGCATGGTATTCTCATGTCTTTTGTTCCCCTTCATTTATAATCAATGCTTATTCTCAGGAAAGGTTGCAGAAATGTATAATTATTAAGGGGCAAATGACTGGGCACATCTTACAGTGTTGCTTCTAGGGGCATCTGATTTTAAACCAGAACTGAAGTTTTAGATGGAAGTAATAGAACCTGGATAGTGAAATTCAGATCTTGGAAGATGCTGGCAAACCTCGTGAGTGATGTGCTGCTTCCAGATCATTCCTGAGAGTCCTACCCCTTCTAACCAAATGTGGGCTAGTCCCGATGGCAGGAAACTTCTATCTCGTTGCTTCTGAAGGTTGAAGAAAGTCTGCCCTCTGAAGACTTTGCTCTCCCTACCTGATCCCACCAGTACTCCCAGTCTTTGGACCCTGGTTTTATGATAGGTCAATGAAAGGAAGAGATTTGTCATGAGATCTTTGTCTCTCAGTTTCTGTGAACAGAAATGCTGGGCCTGCCCACCAAGGCGTGGTAGCATTTGGATCTTTCTGTGGTTTATTTAGAGCTGGAGGTGGGGGAGGGACAGAGAGGAGACGTAGTGGGTGCCGACTGGGGGCAGGGAGCAGCTGGAATGCCTTTGAGGGAACAGCTGCTACGGAGCCTGCTCTGTGGGTGTGTAGCAAAATGGTGGCTTTTAATACTTTTCAAGGGATAATCTTGTTCAATAAATTCCAGCTGAGGAGGTGGGAACTACCCTCAGATGATTCCTGCCCTCCCTTCCGCCACCCCCGCCCCACCCTTTCCAGAACCTGCCCAGGGCCCAAGCACAGTGGGTCTACAGAGTCCTATCATCTCATCCCCACTATTCCTCCCTCTCCAGTTCTGGCCTCCTGGCCTCCTACAGAGGCCAGCTAGGCCAGGAGAAAAGGGTTCAGGCCCTTCATCAATCCTGCCTGGCAGCACCCAAAGAAAGGGAGCTGCCATCCCCACAGCCGCGCGGCACAGTTACCAGCTATGCCAAGAGATAATGACAGGTTGAGTGTTCTCCGCCTAGTGAGGAGTTGCATGCAAATGACTGGGCTCTGAATGGGCTTAATTGTCACTGCCTGGTGTGGTGGCTCAGACTGCCTCCTCCTCCCTCCTTTGGTGGGGAGAAACTGGAGCGGGGGCAGGGAGAGGGGAGCTAAGGGGATCCTGTGGCGTGAGGAGGGGTGGGTTCAAAATGGGCCCTGGGACCCAGGCCCCTGGGGAGGGAAACTGACATGTTCCCTCTGCAGCACCAGGCCTGCTAGTGCACAGCTGGGAGCAGAGAATAGGGATTCACTCCCCGGACGTGATCTGGAGTGAGATGTGGCTCTACAACCATAAATCCCTTTATGCCTCATAGCTCAGCCAGCTGTAAGGGGCTGTCACGTGTCTGCAAGACATTCCTGCTTGGGTGCCAGGCCTGGGAAGAGACAGGAGGGAGTGCAGAAGGCAAGGAAAGAGGTACACTCCCTGCCCAGTTCACCCTCCAGAAACTCCAGCCAGGGACACTGGCTGTACTGGACACAGAGACCTGGCAAAGAAGATGTGAGCATGGTCAGAAGTAAAGAGCCAACCTTTAGTGAATGCTTCCTTTATGTCAGGCATTTTCTTAAATGCTCTTACAGGATGTGTGTAAAGATTTATTCACTTGCATCTCATCTCTATAATGTGGGATCTATGATTATTACCTGCTGTGTTGGCGTAGAAGGAAAATGAGGCAGAATAAAGTTAAGTAACCTGTTCCACTTTCACAAAACTGAAATTCAACTGCAGAGTCTGGTCCTAGGCCGTGTACTCTGCTCTTCCATCTTCTTCAGATAAGACACCATGCACCCAGTGCTCTCCAGGAGACAGGGCAAGAGTGATGAGGCCCAGATACTAAACTGAGCATTAGTGTCTATCTAGGAGCAAGTGCATACCACCATTGGTCTGAGGTCTGCATATCTGTGTATTTTGTACACCCATCTTCAGACCCAGCTGGAAATGCTTGGACTCAACCAGAGTCAGGGCCCTTACTGGGCTGCATCTTGGAGGAAATCTATTTTGAGCAAGAAAACACAGGGTGGTAGAAGATGTCTTTTGTGTTAAGGAGGATAGAGCTGGGAAAGAGCTCAGTGAATATGTTCACATGATGTGGAGAGGGGATGGGGGTGCTGCTGAACTGGAAGTAGTAACCACAATGCAGAGCTGGCCCAAACGCGACCTCCTCAAAGTAACCTAGGAAATGGGGCAGTAAAAGATAGGATTCACCTATGAGGTACTAAGAAAAGGTTTCTGGTTTTGCAGCAACTACTTCAAAATTTACCCCAAGCTACAGCAAAATGTTTCATGCTAATCGGTCAGGAATCCTCTAATCACTGAAAGGAAACTGGGGTTGAGATCCATATTACTGTGATAATTCCATAATTCCACTGCATTAATGTTATTAAATGTCACTGACTGATTGCTTTCCTACTGTTTAAAATCTTAATGCACTTATCCTTTCAAAACTTTGGGCACCAACATCAAAAAAAGATATCACCAAACACCCTCCTCCAAAATGGGATAGGAAGAAGGCTTTTTCAAAACTCTCAGCTCTCTAATCAGTTTAAATGAAAACAATTCAGTGCTGATTTTGAGATCATGACAAACCGACTCTGGGTTCTGCCTCATCACATCCCCAGAATGCTGTAATGAGAGTTGGCACTGCTCTGCCTATATACAAAATGCCCTCTTGCACTCCTTTGCCTCTTCTGCCTCCATCCCCTGCCTCCACCCCAAACCTGGAAATTATTTAGACAAAGGTAAAGGAATGTTTGGTCATTATGTTTGGGGAATAAGAAATGTGATTCATTTGTTCTAGTCTGTGAATACAGGCAAAAAAATGAAAAAGCCAGAGTGTCTCCATAGAGTTAAGAACTCCCAGGATGAGGGGAAAAAGCAAATGGAGCCCAGTCCTGCTCCAGTCTGGCCTCCAGGGCTGCACTTTGGACAGCTGCCATCCCCTAAATCACCCTGGATGCCCGTAAAGTAGCAAGATTACCCTAAATGAAGACATTAAGAAACCTGAGTTTGAATCCTCCTTTTGCTCTTTAACCTTGGGAAAATTGCTGAACTAATTCTTGCTCTTCAGGTAAATGGGGTAATTAGTTTTCCTCCATAGAATATGTGGGAACATTAAGATTCTATGAAAAGTACAGTATTATCACTGTATTTTTATCTTGGGAAAATGCATTACACCAAAAGATAATCTCCCCAAATCTCAGGAAATGACTGGGATAGGAAAATCTGTCAGGTTCAGAACTCTTAAACTGGCATAGTGAGAGGAAAACAAAAGAGAGAAAAAAAGAGCCAGAAAAAATGTTTGAAAGTGTCTCATCTGTGCATTGGGGGGAAAGGTTCAAAAATTAAATGATCAATAAATGTTTACTTCACACACACACACACACACACATACACACATACACACACACACACACACACACACACACACACACACATATATATATATATGTATGTATATTATATAAGTATATATGTATGTATTTGTACCAGGTCTAGCCTGAGTATATTAGGCACAAAGTGCTCAATATACTTAGGTTCAATATGTCTTCAGTTATACTGTTGTTCTTTTTCTTAAAAAATATAGGCATATTCCCAAAAGTGCAGAAAAAGAAAGTGAATTTTTATGGGTGATTCTGAAGTTGACAATTTTCTTTCCAAGTGACAGAAAGAGAATTAAGCTACAAAAAGAGGTCAGAACAAGGCAGCGCCCAAATGAAAAATCAAAAGTAATCTGTGGCATCTCCTCCTCCCAAGCTAACAAGGGCCTTGGCCTTGAACTCTGGCTGTGTTAACTGCTCAGGACCCTGCCCCTGCACACCTTCCCCTCCACTTAGCTTCTTACAGAGGCCTTTCTAGCAAGTAAGGTATCTAAGGGCATTCTGGTGCTGTCCCAGGTCCTGAAATGCCCCAGGTTCCTATCCCAGTGATTCAAGTGGCTCTGGAGAGCTCCCCTCTAGTCTGCTGTTGGTGGAAACTAATTTCCATATAATAACATTTTGTTATTTGTAATAAATCATACCCACAGTAAGGTGACTGGGTTATGTCATTATTTTCAAACCTACAGAATGTAATTATAATATGTCTGAAAACCTCCATGCAGAACAGTGCTGTTCCAACCGCAGCACCGTCCAATAATAATAAAAATTTATATTGTGCTTTATGTGACTGCTCATCACAGTAACTGTTCTGTACCAAGGGAAAAGAAAACCCACAGCGGTGACAAATTCATGAACACAGAAAGCTTGCAAATGCCAAACTAGTTGATCCCAAAGCTAGCTACCAGGTTTCCTTTTATTTCCTTTAAACATTTTAAAGTAACAATCTAGGTGCCCAGGTCACCTCTGCGCTCAAGACAATGAACTTTTGGAATTTCCCTTTATGCATTAAATACACATCCATCAGCCTTGGCTTATTTTTGTTCGCAGACATTAGCTTTGTTAACAAAATATCTATGTTTATTCCTTTCACTAATTTTTCCCTGTGTCCTCACTTTCTCTTTTTCACCTTTGGGAAAGTTGCCCTTATTTTAAAAGAAAAAATGTAAATGCAAACAAAAACCTATTGAATTTTCTGCTTCCAATGCTAATCTTTCTAAAATGTGTGATCCAGGGGCTAGGGGTTAGCTCAGTGGCACAAGTGCCTGCCTTGAAAGCGTGAGGTTATGAGTTCAATCCTTGGTACCAAAAATAATAAATAAAAGTTGTAAATAAAATAAAATAAAATATGTGATCCATTACTTCCCATCAGCGTAGTGATGCAGGTTCTATGGGTAGTAACTGATGGACACACTGGTTAGACATCCAGTATCTGTTTCCAAAAGTTCTTCCCTTGTTGAATTTCATCCAAGCATAGAAATCTATAGTGACAATTAGGAACAAACCATTCAATGCTATCACTCCTCTCCAACTTGATGCAGAATGCTCTATACCTTTGACAGGTCCTATTAGTCTTTTTTTCTTGTAAAGATTGATCATAACATACTCTGAACTTCTAGGAAGTTGTGTTTCCTGGTAGTGATCCCATCAAGAACTGAGCCTTGTAGTTTCAAAAGACCTGGACTTAACAGCAGCAATTCTTTACCATCTAGTGCCTTGTGAACACTTACAACTCTGGGGATGCATTTCCCCATTTAGCCACTGTGGCTTTACCTTTATTACATGTGTGTGGTGGTAGATGTCTGAGATAATTTTGTTTAAACCTGCAAAATTTGCCTTCAAACCCAAAATTGAATTGAACCCACTTTTTTTCAGCAGGACTGTTAGGTTTGTGTATATACCTCTTTCCCAGAGATGTCTGCAGTTATTGATGTTGAGTGTGGTCATTTATCATGGGCAATGCAAAACAAAAAAAGAATTTATTAATAAGCTTCCTGCTCCCACACAATTCCACTTTGGGGTTAAAGACTTGACATTTTGTTCCTTAACCATTTCTATCTTCATATTTCCACACCTCCTTCTTTCTTTCCACCATGGGAGGTTGCTGAACCAAGGTGGTCTCATGCTGGTTATAAAAGAATTGGAGCCTGAAAGATTGTTTTCATTACTATATGTGAAGTTGATGAAAACCTGTCTTGGTAGAGTTGATGAAACCCCATCTCAGGTTCTTGGAGTCTCAGGACCAGGTTGGAGGTGGGGATGGGGACCAGCCTCATTGTACTTTGCATGTCTATGAAGCATGGTAGCAAAATATATCACCAGGTGGAGAGCTTATCCTATGTCTCAAGGGCCATTGGTGGGCATACTTACCAGGACCAGCCCTAGGGCCTTCAAGGTCTGGGACACCTGCTAGGTCTATAGCATCTTGTCCATGGAAGGGAATGGTAATCTTCAAGATCATGCTTTGATGATAATTTGATGATATAGAGCATAAGCTTTTGTTGCAATATAAAATGAAAAAAGCATACAAAACTTTACATGCAGATTGGTTCTCCTCATTCCCCACACCCGCTAAAAAGAAAGAACTGAAAAAAAGAGTACCAATGGCACCAAAATACTGCTTCTCTTTCTTGTTGGTAGGATTATGAGTAATTTTTACTTTCTTATTTCTGCTTCTCTAAATTTTCCAAAACAGTGATGCATATTATATTTCAATAACAAATATATTTTTTAAAAGCCCTCTGAAACAGTGGCTTCCCTGACTCCCTTGATCTCTATTCTAATGAGTCTCTTCTCCTTCCTTTCCTCCACCAGGAGGAAAACCTTCCTCATTAAAGTGCCCTTATAGCCTCCCCTCACCCGCACAACTCTTCAGAGAAATATCTTAGGGAAATATCAAAGGGTGTGTGTGTGTGTGTGTGTGTGCAATTGTGTGAGTGAGGCAGAGTAATCATTATATCAGGAAGGGAGAAACCCACCATAGAAATGCAAAACAGAACAGTTGAAGAGAAAGGCAAGAGTGAACTATGAAGGGGTCCCGCCTTGACAAAGGTAATAATGAAGAATTAAAATCCTACCCCAGAAACTGTCAAAGGGCAGGGGATGACAGGAGAGCTACATAATAGAGAAACTCTCTTAAGGGAGGGGGAGTGGGACATGTCCTTCACCCTTCCCTGGCCTCGTTCAAACAGGAGAGGAGAGAGGATGCTAAAAGCCAGAGAAGGCCTGGGGAGCCCAGCCAGGGACAAAGGACCAATAACTTGAGTCAGCCTAAGTCAGTCAGACTTCAGTCAGACAAAGGACCAATGACTGGAACAGTAGGGGCCACTGCTGATCTATGGAAGTCAGATGGATGTGGTCTAACTCCCTCCTGAGCACACCTTGACCTTAGAGATAAAAAATGGATCAAAGCCCCTAATTTTGCAGAAGATGATCCCCAAAGGGAAGACATGACAGTTATTAGAGTCTCAGGACAGGAGACCCAAGCATTACTAACAGCCCAAGAAGTCGGAGCAGTGTCTCCTCCTTGTGGGTGTTGGAAAGTGGGCTAAAAGAGCACATTTTGTTGTCGCAAGTGACTGGGGCATTTACTGACATTTAGTGCACAAGAACTGGGAATATTGCATGTCCTTCTTTGCCTGGAGAGATCCACAAAGTTGTGTGCCTGCCCCCCAATGCCAGTATGACCCTCCACAGAGACAGAGCAGGAGATCTATTCCAGAATGAACTGCCTCTGAGATGAGGCCACAAGTAGGCCCCTATTCCTGTGTGCCTGTCTCAGAGTTCCTTAAGGGTTATGGAGCATTTATGGAGCATGCCTTTTGCCCCATCTTCTGCCCTTTAGCAAGATGAAGAAAGGCTAATGTTGTATTTCCCTAGGTAACCAGGCCAGGCAAGGCCAGGTAGGATCCAGCCTTTCTTAAAAGACTACTGAAAATACAACAAGTTAAATATGGGGCTTCCAGGAAAATAGGAACCACCCATCCTCATGATGGGTACAGATGAAAGACTCCAACCCATGTCCTGCTGGGGTTACAGTCTTCCAATAAATGATCCTGGAGTGTGGCCTGGGCTGGGACCAAGGAGCCTGTGAGCAGGCCCTGGGTGGCAGCCAGTAACCTGACTTTTCTTTCCAGGTAGCTTGGGAGTGGCTTTGGTTCTTGCATTTCATCTGTCAGACTCTAATTAGGAAGGCTGCATAGCAACCTGGAGGTGTCCCCAAGTGACCCAGACCTGCAGTCTTGGTGAAGTATGTATTAAGTAAGGCAGCTTTGTTTCTGTTTTAGGGAATCTGCCTCTTGGGGAAGATATATGAGGTCAGAACAGTTTGGAGGTATAGAAAAGTCAAGATCATCCCTTAGGACAGAGGCTGCTCTTTGCTGATCACCATTCCTCTGTGTAGACAGGTAGACACAGTGGATTGAGGAGTTGGACCCATTCCACTCCCCACCCCACTCCTAGGTGCTGAGAAGCAGGGACACCATCTTCTTAAATTCCTGCCTCATATGTGTGCAATACTGTATCGAAACCGTATTTCCTTTCATCTTACCACTCCCTTTGAGGTAAATCTTATTAATTCCATGTTGGAAGAGAAAACTGAACCTGGAGGAAGTGACTTGCCCATAGTAACAGTATCGGGACTCACAGGAGAGTTGCCTGATATGAAAGTCTTCATCCTGAGCCTGTGATGGCAACAGCTCAGCCTGGCAGCTAGGAGCTTGGACTGTGGAACCAGAATGCCTGGGTTTGAAGCCTTTTCTGCCACTTATTAGTAGTGTGTACTTGAGGAAAGTAATCAACTCCTGTGTGCCTCAGCTTCTGCCATCTGGAAAATAAGGCTAACAATAGTACCTACCTCATGGGGTTGGTTAAGGAATTATATTCTGGAGTGTGTGTGAAGCACTTAAAACATTGTCCAGCAAGTACCTAATGCTGCATAACTATTACCAGATACAATAGTATCTGGTCATTAGTGAGCCTGGTGCCCTGAGAGGTAGCACAGTTAGATATCAAAGGTTAAGGGGTATAACCATTAAACTTAATTGTCAACCTTAGTAGCTTGGGAGCCACCAGGAGATTAGGAAACCACACCACTGAGGCTGTCTGGCTGGATCATGGAGGTGTGGCCTTTGGTACTATATGTGGTCCCTGACTCTTCCCTCTCTGGTTCTGTTCCCTTCTCTGCTTCCCAGCCACTATAAATTGAGTAGCTTCTTCCTTGATGTCTTTTCTTTGGAGCCAGCTGACCATGGGCTGAAACCATGAGCCAAATAAAGCATTCCCTCCTTTAAATTGTAGATCTCAGGTATTTAGTCTCAGTAACAAAAGGCTGACCAATGCAAGGAGTTCTTTGTAATCCCATGCCAGAAGCAGACCCCATGGGAAATCCCAAAGAAACAGGAACTCATCCCCAGCCTTTTCCAGTCTTCCAGGAAAATAGAAGGCCCTAGACAGGCACAGATACAGGTGCATATTCAGAACATGTGTGATTCTGAGTGAAGACAACATGAGCTCCATGTGAGTGCTGCAAGGCTGTGCTGTGATAGACTCGTCACACTGTGGAGCCATCTTCCCAGAGCCACCTGCCAGGAAGAGAAGCACAATGAGCAAGGGAGTAGAGGCTCAGCAGGCTAGGACTTAGCAGGAAGGAGTAGGATGGCAAATCCAAGAGCCCAGAGCTGAGAGAATCCCAGTCTACAGTCCTTGGGTCCCTAGGGGCTGCTGTCCAAAGGACCCTGCATTCTACACAGGCACAGCATTGTACCCTAGCCCTGGAATCCTCCACCTGCCTCACCCATGGAGAGGACCAGTTCAGATCAGGTGCCTGTGGCCTAAACCCCAACTGTAGCCTTTCTTCCCAGGTCTTTTAAAATGCCTCCTTTCCCCAACCCCCACCCCCTTATCAAGAACCTGCAGGAAATCCGCTTGGCACCAAGCACAAAGACCTAGGGGCTTGGAGTATCTGATCAGAGCCTTCAATATGGAGTGAGTCCAGGGGAGGGCTCTGCATTTACCAGAAGGCAAAGAGCCTAGAGCAGGAAGGAATCCCTAGGATCTGCCCCTGTGGCAATCGCCCCTCCCTCTTTCCAGAGCATGCAGTGCATCTGTGACAGGAGCATCTGAAGGAAGGACGTTGGATGTCAACACCTGACTCTGTTAAAACCCCGTCGAAGAGCAGGAGATAATTTATGAGGAGGATTCTGAAAAAATGCAGGCAGAGAAAGGGAGATGCAGGAAGCACAACCTGGACACATAAATATCTAAAACAGAGGCAGCGGCTCCTATCTCACCAAGTCCCAAGACATAGAATATTACAGATCACAGCTCATGTGGTGCTCACATATTCCTGCAGCTCTGATACAATACAGTAAATGCATTGTGACAGTAGCTGAGTGGATTCTATGTGCTGAACAGATGTCTTCTAGCAGACGAGGTTTCTGTGACTGTATCACATTGTGCTTTCATCAATTATACATCACTCCTCATTACAGAGGCAGGTGCTCATGAGGGGATGTGGTGGCTAAGTGAGAAACCTAAGCCAGACTAAGAAGTAGAGGCAAACTTTGGGGGAGCCAAGTGCACATTGGGTTCTGTGGGTGCTGGAACAAAATTCCCTCCCCCAGAGATCTCATATTACCCCCTCACCAGGGTACCTCCTTATAGATCTTAATGCCCTTTCTCCTACACTAGCTGAGTTAGGGTCATTTATTTTCACTTTTAAAACAACTATTACAAATAACCTCAAGTTGTATAGAATAATGAACCCCATTTGACATACCCATCACCCCAACACCCAGATTAAACAACTGTCAAGCTTTGTCTACACTGGTTTCATCTCCCTACCCCTATTTTGTGCTGCAATATTTAAAAAGGAATCCCAGGTCTCCCATGATTTCACCCCAGAAAAACTCTGTGTAAGTAAAAATATATCTATTTTCGCATATAACCAGCTGATCTGTATCACAACATAAGAAATTAGAAACAATTCCTTGTTGTCATTCAGTAATCAGTCTCTTTGGAGGGTCTTTGCAGCCCTTGAGTCTTCTTAGACATTGCCCTGGGACACTCCTACTGCATGGGCTCTGCAGAGCCTGACCAGTTGTCCTTTTTGCAGCAGCCCTTAAATCCCCTCCCCAGGCTGAAGCCAGAGCTCGCACTGTATTCTGCCTCCGCTTCCTTCTCCTTCCATAGTTGACAGCAGAGATGGCACTGAAGAGTAGAGTACTGAAGACCCCTGGTGAGGCGGGTATGGGAGGAACAAGGCTCTGACAGGTACTAGGGGTGGGACAGTCAGTCGTGACAGGAATAAGT
Source organism: Dasyprocta punctata (assembly GCA_004363535.1). Classification (NCBI taxonomy): domain Eukaryota; kingdom Metazoa; phylum Chordata; class Mammalia; order Rodentia; family Dasyproctidae; genus Dasyprocta; species Dasyprocta punctata. The sequence goes on from RJWM01000579.1 coordinate 47,700, forward strand.
TAGATGAGCCTGGATGCTTCTTTCTGGTGTAGGCCAGTGCTTTCTAAAACGGTGTATGTGTGCTCTTGTGTTGTGCCAGGCAACTCTAGGTGGTGCATGGATGAGCATTAAATTATATATATTTATGTTTTCTAAAATATATCTTAGCCTTTATTTTACTAAATGAGAGCCAGCACATTAGGCCCTTAGTTTCACAGTTATCATTGCTGCAGCAGGGGCCAGCCAAAAAAGTTGATCATTTAAGATCTACATTTTGAGAAAAGTACTGAAAAAATAATAATGCAGATGGTATTTGGACAAAGTTTTAAAAAAATCCCCAATGAGATCCCAGACGCTGCATTTTAGGAGCCATGTTGTGGTAGCAGGGGTAGTAGATGTGCATTTCAGTCCAAGCCCTGTTGATGACCAGCTGGTTAACCTTGGCCTGTTCACCTAAGCTTGGCATCTCCCTTTTTTCCTGTTCAATGGGGCTATGTGTGTCTGCTGTGACTGTCACACCTCATGGATGTCAACTCAAAGGCGATGGAGAGAAAAAGGGAAGATCTTCTATAGGTGTGAATTTTAAGATACACCAAGGACACCCTAGTTTTAAAGCTTCCTGTACCTCATGTCATTTCCCCATTCCCAGGAGTTGCAACTCAACAAGGAATCCGGTTGCTCTCCATGATACAGGCTGGTAAGCCTGGCCATTGTAATAAGCATCGATTATCATGATCAGCATTATTATGTTTACCTAAACTCCCCGGTGCATAGGCAAATGCAGTGGGCTCTCATGCATCCCTTGCTTTACAAGAACGATTTGCCGTGTCTAAGAACCATTTCTAGAATTAATTTGCCTACTGCAAACAATTTATATTAATGAAAACACATTGAGTTGGGGGAGGTGGGAGGGGGACATTCTGCCTGTGGAGTGTGTTTGCTTTGTTCACCTAGAATAAAAAGACTTTGAGCATGTGTTTGTTTTGCATAAATAAATAGCCAGGCGACAGGAGGAAGGCTGCCCATACATCTAATCCAACTTGGTCTAGCAGCCATGGCCAAGGTGTGTGCCGCATCGGCAGGAGCTCAGTCCGATCACTTGCATTTTAATATGCAGCGGTGTCTGTCATCTGCTTCTCTCTATATACAGGCCGCCTCTTGGGCTTGCATTCAATCATGGTGGTGGACAAGGCCACCAGCCCCTTCTCTGGTCCTACCCAAGGTTTGGAATAAGCCGAAGTGGGGGACCCTGTGCCCCCTACCCCAACCTCTGCCTACGACAGCCTCAAAACTCCAAACTCTCCCTTGTTCTTTGTAGCAGTCACTCCCCACCACCACCACCACTGCCACATGTGTTTATTTTATTTATTTGGGTTGATGAGGCTCGTTTTCCTCTCTACAGATGGCAGCAGGGTCTCTCTGATCACAGACACTGAAAGCATCAGACTGATGCTCCTGCTTGTCAGAGGGAGGAGAGAGATAAAAGGTCAGAAGGGCAGGAAGACAGGGCAGGGTGACTGTGAGGACCCCCTCATCCATCTCTGGCCACACCTAGGCCTGCAAGCCTGGGCACTGAATCTATGACTGGAACACAGCCTGTCCCACCACCCCCACGGAATCCCCCTGCTGTTTGGTTATCCACATCTCAATGCCTAGTGCCTGACAGTCCCCTGATGACAGCGCTCTTGAGAGCCCTCGGCCACAGCAGAGCACAGTAACCCGGCAATGCTGTGGGCCATGAAGGCTCCAGCACTGCCTTCCTGCCAGGCGCATGTGTGTTCCAGTAATAAACTACAAATGCTTAGTGCCCCCCACTGCACCTGTTGGAGAGGATGGCTTTGTCAACAAGTCTTTGTTTGAGAACTGCAACTTGTGTTATCTCAGATTAATTCACCCCTATGGCTTGCACACTCTGTAAGGTCAGATGGGAAACCAAAAGTGGCCAGAATGAGCACATGGTCCTCAAGGAGTAAGCAGATTCCTCTAGCCCAAGGGGAGAGAAAAGGTAGTGGCACTCACAAATGACACCCTCCAAGAGAGCATTGATGAACACTGCAGAAACAGCCCCCTCCCCAGGCTGGTGGCTAAGAACATGCTCCCATGTTCTGTTCATTGCCTGGCTCAGTCACCTACTATTTGTGTGACCTCAGTGCCTCAATTCCCCAGTCTTCAAATCACAGCAGAATGTGACCCAGAAGAGTGTGTGAGGATGTAGGAAATGATGTCACTAGTATGCTTAGAGTGGCACCTGGCACATTGAAATGCTATGTCAGCCTTTGTCAAAGAAATGCCAAGTTCTATTTTCCCCAAAGATATGGGGTCACCATGAGGTTTAGAATGATGATGTCACCAAATTCCTGGACATCCCCTAGTGTGAAGTGGAAATGGGTCATGACGCATTCCAGACCACGGGAAGACTCAGAACAGAACTTCTCACAGGTGCCCACAGAGGGAGCCCTTGCCAGGCGACCCCGTATGTCACCTGCGCATCTGGGCAGGACAAGGGACAAAGAGGAGGAGTGGAGAGCAGAGAGCAGCTCTCATCCCAAACACTAAGAGGGCTCAGTGTTTTTAAGCTCCATGTTCCCTTCTTTTCATTTTACACTTCCAGAAGAAATGGCTCCGAACCTGTCCCCTGCTGTTTTAGTTTATCATCACCTCACTGATGGCTCTGCAAGGTGGCCAGGGCTTCAGGCCGCAGAGGAGACATGCAGATCATTGGCCTGACTTAAATTCTTTTGGAGTCTCAGACTCCCTGAAGGAGATGGGGAGGGAGTGATGTCACCAGCACTTACAGCTTAGAGTGACAGAGCACACTGATGTCCCCTAGACCTGTCACAGGGCTTTGGGGCTGGGGGGGCAGTATGATGAGGTGGGCAAGAACACCAGAGCCCCGGCTCTGCCACCTTCTAACTGGTTGACCATGGATGGGTCACTCACCTTCTCTCACCCATGGTGTCTTGAACTACGGTGTGGAAATCATTCATAGTATCCACTACCTGAGACTTGGAAGAAAACTCAGTGAGTTCATACTGGTAGCACCTTGTTCATTGCTGGCATGTCACCTTTCAGAGTTGTCAAGAGAAGTGAGGGCAGAGGGGATAGGTCTTGGAAGACATACCAGATGGCACAGCATGTGACCCCTCCCCATAGAAGAGCTGAGCTGGCTGTGTGGCTGTCTCAGAGGACAGGGCCCACGAGACTGCAGGATCAAGTAAGGACCGTACCAGGGCGCCTTCCCCTGTGAATCATCACTGTACTCCAAAAAGGTCAGCTTGGTGTTGGCACCATGCAGGGAAAACCAGGCCCAGTGTTTGCCCTACAATCTAAGGTGCCACGCTCAGCAAATAGTTAAAATACAAGATGAAAGGAGCTCAAGGGGTTTGTCAACTTAGGCTGGGGAAATGGTCCCTCTGCCAGGAATCTGTCTTGATCTTACCCCCTCCAACATATGAGAAATCACTGTGTGGTAAACCCAGCTCTGGGGAGAAAGTATTGGGTCCTGAGAATTCTGTGCTTGGAGAAACTGGTTGTGAAACCAGGCCTAAATACTGGATGCTCAGCATTAACTGTGGTTACACATCTAAAAAGAACAGAGTCAGGATTGAAGCCTAGTTCATCCAGACACCCGTGTCTGCACATTTTCCAGGATACTACACCCAACCTCAGTTAGTTCATCTGTAAATGGGGTTGGGGGTGGACACCTCACTCAATTGTGCATGGCTTTAAAAATGGCAAAGCTAAATATGCGTGTGGGACGGGGGAAGGAATCAAGGGCAGATTGACTGGGCAGAGGGAAAGGGGGGAAGCTATAGGGAATGGAACTCACTGAAAAATGCTGGCCAGTTCCCTAGGTACAAAGAACTCCATTGGAAACCTTAACTCTTGATTAAACACACTGGGCTCCTCCCCTTTAGTACCAGCCTCAGGCAAGTAGAAGTGAGAACCAGAGAATGGGGAGCCAGACAACACACATGTCACTGTGAGTCACCTAGTCACTGCTATGATACCCCAGAACCAAAGGGAGGAAAGAAGCAAGAGGAGCTGTGGGGAAAGAATTCAGAGTGCCCTGTGCCGGAGCTCCCTCCCAGCACCACTTCCCCACATGCTGTAGGTAGGGAAATAGAAACAGAGAGAGCAGGATTAAATTCCAGCTTAGTAGAGACTTGCCAATCTCCCCTAAGGACCAGATTCAGGCTTTTCTGTCTCACGCAAGCTGGGGTATGCCCAAGAAGATCAGCACAGTGTTTGTTTGGCAGATGGACAATAAAGGGGCTGGGGAGAGAACACAGGAACAAAGACTGGGACTGACTGGGAGAAGGAGGAGGCATAGGATGCTCTGTCAACTCAGAGCACTACCAAGCTTTGATGGAAGTAATGCCTAAAGGACAATCTGCTCTAAACCTGGAGGTGGGAAGTTCAGCAGCAGCATTGGTTTCAAAGGGATAGGAGTCCTCTTCCCCGCAAGATGGCCTGTTTTGGGAGTTACCTTGGAAGGCTCAGTAGGATTGACCATTTCCTGTGCCTTGGAGGTAGTACCCCAGCCTCCCCACCCACCCTGCCATAGAGACCAAATTGTGGGCTAGGATGGTAAGCAGGTGCCAAGAGCAGAGCTCTGACGCCTGCACTACAACCCCTGCTCTGACACTAGCTGTGTGATCTCAGGCATGTTATGTCCCCTCTCTGGCCCACTTCCTGCATGTACAGGACAACAGAGGTCCAAGTGGTCCTTATAATGCTTATTCTAGAGTTCTAGAAGTGTTCAGTCCATTCCAGGGCATTCATGCCCTTATCAGCCAACATCACTGAGGATCTCCTTCAGCACCAGGGGTGGTGCTGGGGGTTCCAGATGCTCGGATGATCAGAGACAATCCTGGCTGCAGGGTGCTGGGGGACAGTCAGCACAAAGCCAGTACAAGTCAAATATGGAGAATACAGAAAAGCATGAGTCACTCTGACAGGAGATAGACTAAGATCGTTGCACAGAGGAAATGACATTCCAGCAGAGCCTCCTGGAGTGAGTGGGGTCCCAGGCACCAGTTCTCACATCACTCCTGTCCTGCTTCTGGCCCCTCCTGCCACCCCTAGAGGAGGACAATCAACGCCAAGTCAACTGCGCCACACGCTTGTGGTGCCGCTGGCCTCCCTTCAGCACCAATGCTTTCTTTTTCTTCTGTAGGCACACTACAGCAATTTGTAGAAACTGAAACTGCTTGTTTGCAATAGCAGCTATCTCCACCCACCCACCAAAAAAAATCACTTGCATTTGACTCAAAGTGCACTTGTAGGGGCAGAAAAATATGAATTCCTAATTTCATTTTGCCGAGCATCAAAATGAGGTGAGTCATGTGGAAGAACCGAGCAACTCTGAGGGGAAGCAGCTCTGAATAATCCTGGGGTAAAATGGCTACAGGAATGATCTGTACAGAAATCACCAAAATTAGACTGCAGCAAATACTCAGGCCATTCTATTACGAGTAGTTGTTGTTGCCAGGACTCTAAGTCATATTAGAGTCATAAGAGTGGGTTATTATTGAACCCCTGTCATGTCCAGGAGGCATTCTGGGTACCTCATTTATGTGATGGCATTCATCTGTCAGGTGGGCACCATCTCATATGTTACAGATGAGGAGACTGAGTGAGCATCATGAAGCCCTGCCCAGTGAGCCTGCCCTGGCTACTACACTGCAGTTTAAGATGAGGTTTCATTGCTGTTTGAGTTTCTTAAAAAACAAATTTATATGTTTGTGATACCTGATAAGCACATTCCGTGTGGGGAGTTGGTACATGCGCATAATGTGCCTTGCTCCTTTTTACTTCTCCTTCCCCTCCTCGTGACTATTCAGTTTTATGGAGTGACATTCACAGTGGCTGCCCGCTTGAACTGACGGGTATGCCTGACTTTTCCTGACTTGGAACACAAAACAACAGTGGGGCTCCCACAAGCTACTCAGAACCAGAGAACTCTACTCTGATGACTCCAAAGGGTCACCACTGCACTGGTCTCTTCCTCCCCTGAGCTTGGCTTAGTGATTCCGTGAGCTATCCATGGGGGACTTAGATTTGTACAAACCTGATGGTGTACATTTCCCAATATAGACAAATAGCTTGCTTTCTGGTTCCATTTTGGGATTGGTTATTCCTCCTAAGCAATCCCATCTTGGGTAGAATCCAGCTCCTGTGAAAGCTGGAGGGCTGTAATCCAGTGGTGGGACTGGAAAAAGACAGATAATGAATCAGATCAAGAATCCCAGCATCTGAGTTTCTGACTCCAACGAAGGCATTGCCCCTGCCCCTCAGGGTTAGAGCCCAAAGATAGAGACAGGGGAGATGAGGCAAGTGTGAGTCAGTCATCTGAATGCAAGAGGACAGAAGCAGAAAAGAATTTAAATGTGTTTCTATTTTCTTAGTTCCCTGAGGATCCCTTAATGTTGCATGGGGAAGTGGGAGTGGAAAGGGTGGAGAGTAGGAAAATCTCCACAAAATGACTTGGCCTTTAGCCTTGAGAAGATGGCCCCCTGTAGGGCACGTTCAGGGGTATCAGGAAGAACTCCCACCCTAAAATGTCAGTGCTCCTTTCCTTTAGCTGGAAGCATTGTGCCTATTAAAATACAAATTCCTGGGGAAGGCCAATGTAAAACTGTACCAGTTTCTTTTTCTTTTTTGAACATCATTGTCTCATGAGATCCATAAGCGCAGGGAATACAGGCATTGGAAAGGACATCTGGGATCTCTACATTCACCCCCTCCCATTTGTGTATAGAAATGTAGAGATCATGGGACCATGATCCAGGTCACAAAGCAGGGCAGAAATAGAGCTGAGCTATGTGTCAAATGCATTTCAAAGGGCCCCAGGCTAATGAGGGCAGATGTGCACAATGAAAGAAGACTAACAATGCAAGGTAGAGTGCGAAGGTGCTAGTGACAAGGATTGGAGAAAAGCTAGCTGCATAAGCTGGGATAATCAGGAAACTACCCTCAAAGAGGTGGGGCTGCTGCCCAGCCAGATTTGGATGGGCAAGGAGTTCTTGTTGGATAAGGTCAGACTTTGGAAGTTAAACCATCAGATTTAAACTTTGGATAGCATAGTATAGGTAAAGGAGGATGTGGAAGGATCTTGAGGTAGGGAGGTGGAAGCAATGTCTGAGACCCGCCTGGCAGAGGGTAGGTAGGAGGCATCGGAAGGAGAGCAATCATAACCCAGGAGGTTCAGATGCAGAAATCTGGTGATGGAAGATCCTGGAAGTGGACAGAGGAAAGAGGTGATGGGTAAGGACCCAAGACTACTTTGGCCCCACAAAGCTGCGTGGTGAGGGGAAAGACTTGGTTTTTTGAACTAGAAAACCAGCTGGGTGATCTAACACTGGGTGATCTGTATAACTCATTTATTCCTCTGAGTGTCAGTGTCTTCATCTCTACAATGGGAATACTAGTGCTAATAATGTCCCCGTCGCCTATGCCAAGTTATTGTGAGAATAAGATGAGACCATGATAAGCAAGCACTTTGCAGAGATTGAAGGGCTATGTGCATTCTTTTGACCTTTTTCCTCCTTGGACATCAAAGTTGAAAAGTTTCATATTTCCTCTACCCAGATGTTTTCCCTTTCAATCTTACTTATTCAAGGTACAAATAGAAAGTCTTCTTTCATGCACAAGGGGACAAACAGGCCAGGGTGTTGACAGCTGAACATGACCAGCCCTGACTTCCTGGACTACTCCCTGCTAGGCCCTGCTGAGCTGTTAGGAGGTTGAGGGAACCCCTGTCTGGTCACAGACACAGCCTGTGGGCAGGGACACCAAAGCAGGAAAGCTCAAGTTCAGCCAACCCCAAGATGGAGTGTCCTGGCTTTGTGTAGGGCCCTATAGGGCTTTTCCTCTCCCTTACAATCTGGCACTCTCTTGGCAGGCCTGAGGGTGCCCCTCACTATCCATCCATGCATGAGCACCTCTCTCTCTCTCTCTTCCTCCTCTCACATTTGCCCAGACATCTTTAGGCAAAGCTGTTTAATTTATTTATATTTATGAAACCTCCAAGTAGGTCAATGTACTTTGATGCACATCTTAATAATTATTGATATGGGGTAGGGTCACGTGGCCCGTAGAACCAGATCATCCCTCACTCTACCAGCCGAGGTCATCAGGGACCCAATGCAAGGAAAATGTCTTTGTTGATGCGCTAATTGCTGAGTCTGTATCCAAGGCTGCCTTCCATAGCCTCAGCTCAGCACTTCTCCAAAGGAATGGAGAACAGTTTTGTGGTTTCAAACCACACTCCGCCCCCAGCTCCCACCGGATTTGTAAATGGATACAAACCCCAGAACAACAAAGCAGTCGCTGAAATGAAATTAGACACTGAATCCAAAAGAAACCAGGCTGAGATTCTCACAATAAAGGGAATTTAATGTTTCTTGCCTGCCAATTCCAGACACCTTCCCTGAACTCATCCTCCACCCCCACACAATGCACATCCTCTTAGCTGATTCCAGACCCACATCCCATGACAGTGGGAGCTTGTGCCTCTGTGAGAACTGTGCTGTGCTCCTCATAAGAAGCTGTCACCAGGGCATAAGGCCCCAGGCTCTAAGTCAGGCGTAAGAGGAGGGGAATTCTGAAGAGACAGGGTGAGCTCAAGGGACAAAGAGATTTTCGAAAGTGAGGGTAAAATCTGCGTAAACAACTAAATTTGCTGATCCTATTTTCCCGAAGGGTCATGCCTGGTCCTCTTGTGAAGCTCCACAGTGATGGAATCCAGAGGCTTTCAGGCCAGAAATCCTGAGTTTTAGTTCTGGCCCCATTGTTTACCACATTAAGTAGATTAAGTGACATTTCTAAGCCTCAGTTGTCTCCTTTATAAAATGGGAATAATAGTAGTACTAACTCAGAGATGTATACAGGATGATGAGATGTGTGCACATAAAATTTTAATGCACAGATCTTGCCTTTATTCATCTCGACGCATCATGCTCAGATGCATTATATTAGATGAAGGAGCCAATCTCAAAAGGCTACGTGCTGCATAATTCCATTTATATGATGTTCTAGGAAAGGCAAAACTGTAGGGACAGAAAATAGAGCCGTAGCTTGCAGGAGCTAAGAGTGGGGAGTGGGACCCACAGCAAAGGACCATGAAGGCACTTGGCAGGTGGCCCTGCCATTGTTCTGTCTTTGGCTGTGGTGGCATCCAACTATATGTGTGCATCAGAACTTTCTGAATTGCACATTCAGATGGGTGGGTTTCAAGTTACACAAATTCTACCTTAATAAATGAGACCCTTGCAACAAAAGAGGACGAATAACATAGGCATGTAATGCCTGGTGTTTCCTTGCTAATTCCACTTTCCTAGTGAGTAAATGATACACAGTAGCATGTACTATTATCACCATCACAGAGAGCCCCTTTCTGCCTCAAACTGCAGAAGCCCTGCACATTTTGCAAAAGGGCCAAGGGGCTGTATTGACTACAGTATTCCTCACAAGGAAGGTTTGGCTCAGTGGCCTGAGGTGGTCCCTTCCAGTCCATGACATTTGGTGAAGATAGCCCACCTCCTTGGCTCACTTTGTGCATGAGAACAACTGAGAGATTTTTGTTCTGGCTTGAACACCTTGGCAAGGTGGCAGAGCCGGGCCCCAGCCTCAGAGCTTAATAGCCACATTCTCACTTCCCCTCATTGTTCTTTAATCTGTATAATTTTAGGAACCCTGTTCGGCACCTTCTCCATGCTCGTGGTTCCCATTAATAATCATGATCAGCACTTACCTAGGTGCTTTTCATTTTCAAAGCCCATTAATTAACACTAATTAATCCACACAGCAGTGCTAGAAGGAAGAGGAGCTATCATTATCTTCAATGCAAAAAAAAAAAAAAAAGCCAGGGAGGAGAAGACTCCAGGTAACTTCCCTGGAACTACAAAGGAGAGAGAGAGAGAGGTCCTAGACAGAGAAACTTGGTCCCCAGATTCCAGTTTAAGGCTGAAACTACTAATGATCATTAAAATGGCCAACATTTATTGAGCAAATACTCTATGCAAGGCACAAAGAGTTTTTATGCATTTTCTCATTTAATCCTAACATGATTCCTGAGTGGCTGTGTGCTATAATTCTCTCCCCTTCCTCTGAAGCTTGCTTGTTCTTTCTGTTTCTGCTCTTGGCCCTTGTGACCCATTCCCCTACTTGACAGCCACAATGTCCCCTTTAAAAAATATGCCATCTCCTTTATGTCCCTTATAGTCCAATTAAAACTCTTTATCATAACTTAAACCTTACCTGGTTTGGTGCCTACCTACTTCTTGGACTTCACCTCTATGGATCTCCTGTCCTTGTTAATACTGCCCTGGCCACAGTAGCTATCTGTCCTCTTCTTGAGCAGATCATTGCCACCTTGCACCTTTGCACTGGCCTGTCCTGCATGGAAGCTCTTCCCCTGACTACACATCTGGCACCTCCTTGTCACTTAGGTCTTGATTAAATGTCAACCACCCAGGTAGGCCTTCCGCTGTCACCTAGCTTAGATATCAAACACTCTCTTTTGTTTTATTCTATTTTCATTCTCTTCACAACACATACCACTGTCTGACATTTTGTAGTTCCTGATGATGTTTTCCTTGTTTGTTTGCCGACTGTCTCTCTCCCCAGCACATAAAATCCATGAGGTCAGCAACTTAATTTGTTTTGGTTTACTACTGTATTCCTAGTGCCTAGAACATGGTTGGGCACATTGTAGGTACTCAATAAATATGTATTAAATAAATGAATAAATGTAAGTTCCCAACCAGTTCTAGAGGCACATAATTTATTTATAATATTTAATAATTAATGGTGTTATTCCATGTGAAAGTTTTGTGGAGTCCAAGAATATGGTTTTAAATGTAGAGCATTTGGAAAGGGTTTCCCTGCTTTTTGTAGCTATTTAGCTGTCTAGCTGTTTCAGGCACCAAAGCGTTGCTTCGTGGAGGCCATGAATTCCATGAAGAAGGATCGTGCCTAACACATCAAGTGTCCCCAGAGCACGAGGTTGTGCTGAGTTTCATAAATGTTTGTTAATGGAATGAGCAGGTATTCATCCCATGAGCTAAGTGAGGAAACCAAGGCCGAGCATAGGGGAGGAAAATGCTCAGGGAATCATGTTGTCTGTGGCTGTTGGGTTGGTTTTATGGCTCAGTCCTGTTTTTCACTCTTTGACCTGGCTACCTACAGGTTTTTATTCTTTCCTGGTATGTGGTGAGGATAAGGCAAGGTCACCAGCATAGGAGCTGGCTCAAGAAGCTCTGTTCAGTGCTTAGTTCTAAGGGGCAATGTGGCAGAGCAAGGTTGAGCAGAGGTCAACACTGCACTGTGTGGCACCTGTGTGACCTTGTACAAGTACTCAACCTTTATCTGTAAATAGCTGAGACTTACAGCACATAGCCACTCAGGAATCACACTATGATTAAATGAGAAAATACACAAACACCCTTTCTGCCTTGCGCAGAGTATTTGCTCAATAAATGTTGGCCATTTTAATGATCAATAGTACTTTCAGCCTTAAACTGGAATCTGGGAACCAAGGTTCTCTGCCTAGAACCTCTCTCTCTCTCTCTCTCTCTCTCTCTCTCTCTCTCTCTCTTTCTCTCTTTCTCTGGAAGCAGGGAGAAACTCAAGAGGGGTGGTAATGAGGGATAAAGGGAGCTAGGATAAGATAATGTCCTGGAAACTAAGAGAAGTTAAGGGTATGATATGCAGGCATTGGTCATGTGGGTGATGCATGGTTCCCAAGCTTGAGTATATTCAAATCACTGGAGTTTTTTTAGCAGGATATCGGAACTTTCTAAGACATGGATCTGAGAACCACTAATCTAGGGCAGATCCTGGGACAGAGGCCATAAGGCATCTGTAATATTAGGTGACACCAATCGCAGAAAACTAGGGCTAGACCACAGCCTCCCTGTTGTGTCATGTAAAACTCTGTCAATGACATGACATCATCAGTCTGGTTTAGTGTCAGGTAGGATTTTCCATATAGAACTAGGCTATAGAAGAAAATTTAACTCTCTTAATTTGAAACTGAAAATAAGCCCGAGCCTTGTGGAAAGAGTGATGCCTCTGGGTAAGATGCCTAGAGTATGGTAATTGGCCTTTGAAGCCCACCGTTTCTGACTCTACCCCAGTTCTCAATCACCTACACATGGATCACCCACTTTCACTCACGAAAATCTTGAATTTGCGGTGATTGCTTCCTGACACTTAGGACACAGCTGGACCGCCTCTCCAGAAGTGCCTGCAAGCTTGGGCACTAGAAATAAGAGTGCACTGAGTATGGAAGGAAAAGAGCCTGTGGAAAGCCAGCAGGTTTGACTCTGTTGTCTGCGGCCCTGGGAAGGGATAGTAGGGGTTGGGAGCTCTGCATTTCTTTGGCATGTACCGCATGCCAGGAACTATTAGGTGCTTCAGGTATGCAATCTCCCTTAGCAAGCACATTATCTTCATTTTTGTACTCATTCCTATTAACTAAAATAGACATTGAAAGCTGTAAATAACAAAAATGTTGGCAAAATGGGGGACACAGGGAGTAGAAAGCAGCCCAGTGTGTTTGCAGAGTTCACTGGCAGGAAAGCCTACCTCATCATCACCTATGGAATGGTGAGGAGCAGGCTCAGCAAGATGAGCCAGGTTAGTCCTCATGCTTGGTGCCATTGATAGTGGCAGATCACAGCATCCTTGTTGGACAGAACTCCTCACTGAGCAGTGTGGAGTCAGTAAAGCCAAAAGTGAGGCCCCAGTACAAGTGAAACCAACTCCCCACCCTAAGGAAAGTTTCTCTTGGACTCTGGTTATAAGTGACAGAGTTGGTCCTAAAGGGTTTGAGGGAAGGTGCAGCTGCCTCAGCACCAAAACCATCACAGAGCTTGTAGGGTTTAGCTCAGTATCCAGGCTCTGCTGAAAGTAGGCAAGAGCATTGCTGGTGAAAAGGACACACTGCATTTAGGCCAAGGATCTGGACATTCAGGCCCCTGGGCATCTCGTTCAGAGCCAGATAAGGACCTAGGACCTGCTAGCTTCTCCTGAGTCTGTAGTAAAGTCAGAAGCATCACCCCAGCAGCATGGACACACACTTTTGTTTTCTGATTGCCATCTGACAGCACTCTACCCTCGGTAGAGGCAAAGTTCTACCAATCTAGAGACTGTGACTTGTATTGCAGTTAGAGAAGACAAGCTCTGAGTCTTCACGCTGGGGTTCTAAACATAGCAGAATCACCGGGACAAGTTTAGCAATTCAGATGCCAGCACATCACCCCAGCCTACTGAATGAGAAACTCCAGAGCTAGAGCCTGGGCTTCCCAACCTTGAAAAGTGATCCTCCTCAGCATCAGAGGCTGAAAACCACCGATGAAAGCTTGAATGTCATGGCCCCTGCAAGTCCTTTCTCTCCCATGCAACTCCCCGTCTCACTTGTTTCTTCCAGCATTGTGGCAGCTCACAGAGCCTGTGCTGCTCCAGTGAAAGGTGGCTCCTCTGCCTGCTTCTCCCCTGACACCCTTCTCACACCACTGTGCAGAGCCCAGTCCTCCAGATGTGAACCCAAGACCACCCACCACCCAGGACTTTAGTTCTAGAAGTATGTGGCCAAGTCTCCTAGGCCAGACCTCCCCTTCCAGGACAGAGGCCAGGGCATCTTTTCCCTTCAGGCCTTCTCTGCATTTGTTGTTTTATGTGGAGTCTGGCCAATGCTAGCAACCAGGGACTCTCCATAATTTGTTGAAGGTCCCACTATAGGAGGGGGCAGAACCCAGGGGGACTCAGTTGTCTAGTCTCAACTTTGTCTGGAGCGTGGCCTTCTACCCCTGAACATGGTACAGATCTCAGAGAAGAGATGATAACAGGAGGCAAGTTGGAGACCATACAGGTTTGCCAAGTTCATATCCCCTCACAGGTGGTCAAGAGCCCTGGGGCTGGGACCTGCTCTGTGGCAGAGGCCAGGCTGTCAGCAGAGAGAGGTAGTACAAAGCACTATAGCTCAGCACCCAGACAACAGTAACAAGCAACTCCCTCCTGACACCCCAAGCACCCTCCAGCTAATCTTCCCCCTCAGCAGAGGCCAAGCAATCTCTAGAGAGCAGAGCAGAAAACCCCAGTACCAGACCCCTTGGGACTGCCCGGGGTCCAGGATTCTGCCTCTCCTTCCCCTGCCTCTAAGTGGGTACAAAGATACAGTGCTCAATTGCCCTTCTGGAGAGAAGGGACCCTCCTGAAGTGGCCCAGGAGTCCAGGCCAGAGGGGAAATGAGCCCTCTGAGTCACCCCATCCCAATCCTGGGAAGGGATCCAGCCCTCCCACCTTCCCAGCCCTGGAGAGCTGTGGAGTACAGAACAGGAGGAAGCTTGGAAGGAAAGGAACAGCCCTGGCCTCTTGACTGTTCCAGCAAGCACAAGGGACAATCAGAGGCAAAAGGAGGGCACCAGACCTTCTCCTTCAGTTGCTAGGAGGGAGAGAGCGCACTTCTTCACAAGAAAGAAGGAATCCATCCAAGCCTTCGTCTCCTCCACTGTGACATGCTGCCCTTTGGTTCTTGCCTGAGGAAGCATCAGGGATCACTTAGCATTCTGAAGGGTGCTGAACCCTCTTCCTTTCCTGGAATGGTGCTCATGTGATGGGTACAGGCTGCTGCAAAGGAGAGGAAGCTGCTGATTTCCCTGAGAGCTGCCCTCTGTCCTGGATGCCACCTACCTCTGTGTGTTGTGACTCCAGAATTCCCACCCTGGGGCCAGCTAGGACTGATGCAGAGAGCAGAGTGCACAGGAGGTAACACTGTCCAGGGCCTGGGACTGAGGGACCAGACAGAACGCTCTGGGTGAAATGGAAGGCAGTGCCTCTGCCTGCCTCTAACCACCAGCAGCCCAGTGGAGGGATCTGAGAGTCCTCAAGGCTGGAATACACGCAATATCCCTGCCCATGAAGGAGGGCCCCTGCAGGGCCCAGAAAGCTGGACTCACACCTGCAGGGTACAGGGAGAGTATACCTGATTATGACACCCCGCACAGCCAAAGATCACAGAGCATTCGGTTTGTGTCCATGCTACAAGACATGTGTGAGCTCTGAGTGCTGCCCAGAGCCATTTCATAGCTGTGACTTTGAGTCAGTCCTTCAACCTCATTTTTCCCTTGTGGAAGAAGGGAAAAGCTGAAACCACAGCTCTACCCCTGGGCCCTTATGAAGAACAGCTAAGACAGCACTGGGGAAGTGCTAGTCTCACCATAATCTTCACCACTGTGGCCACAGTGACCCCCAAGACTGAAAGGAACCACCCTGAAAGTCCCTTCTTCCCTCTGCCCCAGGTTGACTGACCCCTGTCAGAGACAGCAGGGATCTCAGACCCTCCATGGTGTCCTGGAAAGAGGGCGGGAAGGAGCTCTGGGGGCAGACCTAGTTGTACCATACTGGAGCCAGCAGACAGCCTAATCAACACCACTATCTAACAAAAGGGGTGAGGCATGTTTGCCATTAGGCAAATGCATTTTGAGTACCAGCTCTTGCAAGACACATTTATCCCCCCCCATAACAACCTTCCTAATATTATTCTCCTGCATGTACTCACTGAGCAGCTTCTGAGTGCCCATCATTGTTCTATAACAGAAAGAGCTGGTGTTACCTGAGCACATACCCCAGGACTAGCAGAGTCAGGGAATGAGAAAGCCCTGGCATAAGCATGGGATGGTAGAGGAAAGGCTAAAGGCTTACCATGAATTGCAGTCTGCAGTGAGTCATTCATGGTAATTATACGACAATGAAGTGCCAGATCAGGAATCAGGAGCCCCGACTTCTCCAGGCTTCCCCACAGCTGGCTGAGTGATGGCACCTCATCTCCCAGCACCAGGCTGAAAATCCAGAGGCTCCAACTGAGCCATCCTTTGTAAAAGCTACAATGAGCTCCTGCTCTGAAGAAATATTTATTTGGAAGAGGAAGGCAAGAGCACTCTGTCGGTGGTGTGAGGACAGAGTGAGAAGAGGGAACTTACCTGGGTCAAGGGCAAGCTTTCCTGTGGGAATTTGTGGGGTCGCAGCAGCACCCACAATGGAGGCTAGTGCTCTGGGAAACCATACAGTAGAGGAAAAAGCATCAGACAGTGAGTTCAAAGCTGACATCTCTCCTCCCAGCTTAGCCACTCATTTCTTAGGCTATGACCTTAAGATCCTTTTCTCTCTGGGCATCACAATCCTCATCTGTAAAATATGGACAATAACCCCTCTCTGTAGGATTGTGGAGCTGTCTCTATCAGTGTCTGGTGCACAGCAGCTTCTCAGTGAGTGGTAGCAATAAGAGCAATGGCAACTGTGAGCTCTAAAGCCCCTTTCTGCTCTAAAATCCTCTGCTCCCCGTCCAGAGATCTCTCAGACTCCCATTGCTAGCTGCTCTAGAGCACTGAGAGGCAGGCCTAGCTCTGGTCTCCTTAGAGCCCCTGTCTCTGAGCAAACCCTCCCCGCCCTACCCCCCACCCCACCATCCCACCGTGTGGTTCTGCTGCATCCCTCTAATGGGACTTGGATTTTGTTACCTCATTTGCCTGGGGCTAATGGCCAGCTGAAGATCATTTGACATGGGATCTGGGTTCTGCAAGAGACCAGTATTAATCCTTAAAGCTTAGCATTCACCCTCAGCTGCCATGTGTGGAAAGTTGGCCTTGCAGCTGGCCTGAGGCCAAGCTGGCAGGAAGCAGGAGCTCTCAGCCCTCTTTGAGCTCCTCCAGAGAGCAGGGCTTCAGCCTCAGCACTAGGTTCCAGCTGCTGTAGCCAGTGGCTTCCTGTGTCACCCTCATGAAGGGTCATGGCCCTGGAGTCAGAAGGCTCAGTCAGC
The DNA here is from genome assembly GCA_004363535.1 of Dasyprocta punctata. NCBI lineage: Eukaryota > Metazoa > Chordata > Mammalia > Rodentia > Dasyproctidae > Dasyprocta > Dasyprocta punctata. Next base: position 64,504 of record RJWM01000579.1, read on the forward strand.
ACAGGGCCATACCATCTGCTATTGGCCATCATTGCAGCATTTATAGAGGGTAGTAGTCAAGGGAGATATAAATAGATCTTGCATACACACATGGCAAACCAAGTCTTTACAGCAGGACTGCTCAGCACTCTTAATTGCTCAGATACCAAAAGTGTATTGAGCACCTCCTTGGTAACAAGTACTTGTCTAGCTGCTTAGAATAGCTAGTGAACAAGACAGATGTCTTAGTTCATTTTCTGTTGCTAATAACACAATGCCATAGACTGGGTAAATTATGAAGTAAGGGGGTTTATTTTGGCTTGCAGTTCTGGTCCAAGGTCAGGGGGCCACATCTGTTGATGGCCTTCTTGTTGGCAGAGCCCCAAGGCATCACATGGCAAGAGACCTAGCCAAACTGGCTTTCATAACAAACCCACTCTCAGGATAACCCCTCACTCCACTAATTGCATGAACATTTTAGTCCATTTGTGAAAGCAGAATTCTAATCACCTCTTAAAAGTCCACCCAGTTCCACCTTTTAATATCTCATAATGAGGATTAAATTTAAGCATGAGTTCAGCGGGGATGGACTATATTCAAATGATAGCAATAGGCAAGTTTAATGCTTTGGGGGAGCTTATATTCTGGTGCAGGGGGAGACAGTAAATAAATTTGTAAGTAAATAAGAGAGCCTCAAATATCACTGAGAACTATAAAAGAACTGTCCTGGGAAGGGGTTAGAGAGGGACTGATGTGTTACACGGTTCATTAAAAGCTGAGGGGACCAGCACCACATTCTATGAGCAATTTCTTGGGAAGGTCTTGAGGAAAGCTCTAGAGTAACCTTTCAAATTTCCAGCTCTAATGTGTTGATTCTTGTTATAAATTCCCTAACCACCGCTCCTCACTCCAGGGCAACATTCAAGGCCTTTCAGGTCACCACCCACTGCCCTTCTCGAATGTTTAGCAGAGTAGATATTCCTCTATCACATGCCCACAAGTTTGCCCAACATGTTCTTGCTTCCCAGAAAACCCTTTCCTGCTTTCTCTACCAGACAAAAACATCCCCACCTTTCAAACCTGTATTAGAGTAGACGATCTGCTATACTAAACCCCAAAGTATCAGTGACTTTGTTCCATCTAAGTGTCCTTACAGCACATCCCAGAGGTCAGTTAGGGACACAGCTCTGTTCCTTGCAGTTCCTTCTGTCTCTTTCCACAGGGCTGCATATGTGTAGCCGGCAAGTGGAGGAGCGAGAGTAAGTGCAGAGGAGTAGGCAGGAGGTCGTGGGAGCCAGGCCTGTGGTGTCACCAGCCACACACTCTTACCTGGATGCAAGGAGGCTGGGAAACGCAGCTTCACTCTGAACCTGCAGGAGGAAGAACTTGAGCAAGAACACCATTTGAGTCAGTTCAAATGTCACCACCTCTGTGAAGCCTTCCTGACCTTTCTGCAAAATTAGTACAGAACAAACTAAAGGAGGTGGCTTGGTGCAGTGGAAGGGACATAGGGTGAGAAACAGCAGACCTGGCCTCAGGGTCAGTCTGCACTTTGTGAGCTGGGACTCAGAGTAACCTGAATTCTGACTCTTTACAACTTTCTAACTTTGTGCAATTTATTCTCTAGGTCTTGATTCCCTGATCTATACAATAGAGATCATGGTGGTGATAATGGTGGTGATGATGTTGAAAATAAGGATGATGATGGTGACAAAAGTCACGTGGAAGGATTGTTAGGTGGATAAAATGACAAAATGAACTAATTTACATGAAGAGCCCAATGCATGACAAGGGCTCAAAAATGTCATCTATTACTAGCATAAGCTTTAAGAACCCAGCTCAGACCATTTGTCCTCAGGCCCTGACCATGTGATGGAGACGACAGTGGTGGGCAATAGGAAGGATACCTGCCTGTCTCCAGGAATGAGCCTGTTCTGCTGTTTTGAGTTTCAGCACACAGAGAATCTATCCAGACCCCAAATTAGTCCCCCAGCTGCCAAGCTCCAAGCAGGCTTGTCATGCATGTGTCATAACCAGAGGACAGACCCTGTGACCAGGCAGGCCTGGGCCCTGAGGCTAAAACAGCCTGTGTCCATTATGGTGCTGAAGAAGAGAGCACCATACATGAGGACCACAAAGTAGAAAATAGGTCTGGTCTGACCACAAAAGGGCAGCATGAATAAGCTTCATTATGCCATACATACTGAGACACACACTGAGACCCTTCTAAGTGGTAGACACTGATCCAAGATCTTGGGGAAGGGTGGTGAGAACAAAGATGCTTGCCCATGTGGAGCTTACATTCTAGTGGGGAGACAAATGATAAACAATCACATAATGAACAAGTAAATAACCTAATGTGTCAGCATATAAATTCTAGGTCAGAGATACTAAGGAGAAAGTAGAACAGGGAAAGGGAAGGAGAAGGAGAGGACAGAAGGCAGGACACCATGTTGAGTGAGGTCGGCAGAGAGCCTCCTTGAGAAGTGGGGTTTGAGCAAAGTGTTGAAGATATGAAGAGTAAGCAATCTGAATCAGGAGGCAGGAAGGTGCTGGACACACTCGAAGGACACTAGGAAAGCCAGCGGTGCTGGAGTGAGGGTCTTTCCAGGACCAGCAATGCCCACTGACTGAGAATAATTGTTCTAAGTAGAGAAATGTTCCTTTGGCATTTTGAGAGCCACACATTCTAAGGGGAGTAAAAATAATAATACAGGTGTCTCAGGTTCCAATGGGGAGAGGTTGGAATATTAGCAAAGACATAATGAGATATCTTGGGGAAGGGAGCCAAATCTAAACACAAAATTCATCCATGTTTCATGCACAACTTACATGTGTAGTCTGAAGGTAACTTTTTAGCAGTAACACAGGTGCACCTGTGTTTTGACTGTGAGCTGTCAAATGAGGTGAGTTGTAGAGTTTTCCACTGGTGGCAATATATTGGTGCAAAAATGTTTGAATTTTGAATATTTCAGATTTCAGATTTTTAGATTAGACACTGAAGCCAAGCTAGTAACTGCCTTCCCAAAATGCTCAAAGAGCAGTGTTTCTGCGTGAGGTAGAGAAGCTTCCTGAGGACATACAAGTTTTGTCCAGGAAGCTACAAGCTGGCTGTTTACTCATCAGCCTAAAACAATAAGAACAGGCCTCAGCTTCCATACCTAGATACGTTTCTAGAAAACAGAAGTGTGAGTCAAATCTTTGAAGTTTTAAAGCCAGGCCTGCTCTTTGCCTTCTTGCAGACGCAATGTTTCACGGGTGTCTTTTCCAAAAACAAACCTAATTCATTGGCCTGGAAAATCTATGGAGGCAGGCAACCCGCCACCTCGATGATCTCCACTGCTGCCCCTGGGAACTCCCAGGCAGTGCTGCCATCAGCACTAGCAGCCTCCGCCTGGTTTGATGTTGGGCTGATTCCAATGGGCCTTGAAACTGGAGAGCCACTGTCAGCTTGGTGCAGGAGTTTCAAGGGTGCCACTTGCCTGTGCTCAGCCTTTAATCTCCTGGTGTGACCTGTATCCACACAGTTGGCAAGGAGCACATAAAGCACTCATGCGTTTCTCCAGGTGTCTCACCTTGTTTCTGACCTTGCAGGGCTGCACAGGCCTAGGCCAGCCCTTTTCCACATCCAGTGACTTATCCTTTCCCCCTCAGAGTGAGCCTCACTGTCACAGGATGCACCCCATAGGGAAGCAGTGAAACACTGGTCACTTTCCCTCCACTTTCCATTCCTGTAATTACCTCCACTTGGGGGCCTATTATAATAGCTCTTCCAAAACTTAGAGCACTTGCTGCTTTTATATTTTCCAAGCACAAAGGAGTTGATACAGTGGTCATAAACTGAGTGCAAATCCAGCAAACTCATGATTAACAAACCACAGGTGGACAAGCCCTAAATGACCTACAAGGGCATGGTTTCCTACTGGCACATAGCTTTATTCACATCCGCAAGAATTGAAGTAGAACATTGCCAGGCAGAGGAGCTTTTATTGGCTGTTTTCTAAGTGCAACTGGCTGCTGACCCCTCCTCCTCAGCTCTTTTTAGCATTTATCCTCTGCTCAGGAGTCCATGGCTAAAAGACTCCTGGAGCTGGGAAACTGGAAGACCAAGCTAAGCTATCCCTGCTCCAGATACTGCCACCTCATCCATCTCATCTGGCTCTTGTTTGTCCTTTGAGTTTTTTCTGCTTTCTTCTCTTTATCCCCCTTTTCCTGACCCTCCTATGTTGTTTCCTTAGAGCTTGCCCCAACAGCTGGTCTTCAGTTTTGAGTCAGACCCAAAACCCCAGGAAGTCTGCCCCTCTGAACCAAGGCTGTGGGCTGGAAGGCCCTTGTCATCAGCAGCCTGTGGTACTGTCTTCCTTCTTGAGTCTGTACTCCTAGCAAAGGCTGTGAGTCTACTGCCTCCTCTACCCTCTCCCATCTCCCACTTCTGTATTGAGCAGTGGTCCTCCTGGCTTCTATACCCATGGAATTATTGTATGCTATTACTTATCCACGCCACATAAGATTATTGCTTGTGCTAAATACTCCAGAAAGCAGAGGGTATGCCCGGCATCAATATAGACATGGGCCTGTCCTCAGAGAACTTGTGCTTTATTGGGGAAATGCATACTGTCACGGCAATTGAGGTGCAGTGTTACACCGTAAACCCACGGTGCCCCAGGCGTATGCATTAGGGATCTGCAGCACATCCTAAGTGGTCCCCAGAAGGTTCTCAGTAGATGTAAAAGCTGAGCTAGAACCAAAGGAGTAGATGAGGTAGAAACCAGAGACCTAGACCAGCCCAGTCAGAGGGACTTAATTGTGAAGGTCTGGAGGACAGGAAAAGAGCTCAGAGGCACTGCATGAGGTTCTGAGCGGATAGTGTAAGGCGAGGGACTGGAGGATGGCTGGAGACATGGCTGGAGAAAAGGTAGTGACCTTGGCCCAAAAAGCCTGTACCAAGTGCTGTAGACAGTTCAGGTTCCATACCTTCCACCCCAGCAGCAAGCACCACTGTGGGGATTTCAGAGATGGATGGCAGAATCACAGAGGGTTAAGCCAGGCACCTGCCACAGCTTCTCATTTTGCACAAAGAGGCCAAACCTCAGAGGGGAACAGCTTGCCTGGGACCACTCCACAGAACCAGTCAGAACTCAGGTCTCCTGACACTTTGTCTGCTGCTCACTGCCCATCAAGGGTATCTGAAGATACACAAGGGAACAGGCTCATGGCCACCTGCTACTGCTCTGGAGAGAGGAGGACAGCACCCCACCTATTTCCCCAGGGACTCCAGTCCTACTTGGCAGCACCATGTGGCAGCTCTCAGTTGGTATTCGAGTTGTGCTCCCCAGTGAGCCCTGTGTTCCTGCTAATAAGGAGAGGGGTCTGTTCCTGCAGGATGAGCTTTCTTTATGTCTCAGCTGCTGGGTCACAATTGTGCCCAGGGCCCCAGAATCCACCCTCCATCTGTGTCAGTGAGCCCATCTGGGCAACCTAGGGCCCTGCCTTCAGGACAGCTCATGGTTCAGACCCAGCCAGGGCTGGGGAATTAGGCTTTGTTCAGCATTTCCTGTCATTACCTCCTTAATTATATGGGATGATTAATTTTACAATAATAAGTAAAGGCCTTGGAGGAGATAAAGAGTAATATGTAGACGCACAGGATAGAAGCTGTCACCTCTAAATCAGGAAAGGCTGCCCAAAATCACAGGCCAATTTTCCCAGATGCTTTGAGGCTTGGAGCTTCTCCTAGACTCTCATGCAAGTTGCCAGGAGCTAGAATCTATGGCATCCTATAAAGAGATACGGACAGAAGCAAGGCTAGGAAGTTCGCCCTCTCCAAGTGCTACAGGGTTCTAGAAAGGGCCTTGGCTTTTCTCTAATTCTGGCTTTCTCACTGGTCAACTGGCACATATTCCTAGATATAAAATTGATTATTGATATTTTTTCACTATACTGATGTGCAATCAACTGAGAAGGTGGATTTGAAAGCACCAATATACATATAATGAGAATATGACAGCAGAGAAAAGACCATGGTGGCAACAGGTCTTGGACATCACTTCATCTCCTGGCTTCAGTGGGAATGAAAATCCTTATGGATCTGTTGTCCTGTCTAAATGAGCTGCTATAATTAAAATGCCAGTATTCAGTTGGGCATGGTGATACAAGCCTATAATCCCAGCATTCTGGGGCGCTGAGGCAGAAGGATCACTAGTTTGAGCCCAGCCTTGGCAACTTAGCAAGACCCTATCTTAAAATAAAAAATAAAATAAAATAAAATAAAAGAGGGCCAGGGTTGTAACTCTGTACGTGATCCTGGGTCCAATCTCCAACAGTGTAAAAAAAAAAAATTGCCAGTAATTTGCCTGACACAAAGATAAACACTTGTTGCAGTCCATTTTCTGCTGCTATAACAGGATATCACAGACTAAGTAAATTATAAACATTAAAGGTTTATTTGGTTCACAGTTCCAGAGGCTGGGAAGTCCAAGATGGAGGGGCCACATCTGGTGAGGGCCTTCCTGGGATTACAGCCTGGCAGAAGGCATCACGTGGTGACAGCAAGGGGCAGAGGAGGCTGAATTCTCTCCTACTCCCAAGTAATAGCCTCAATCCATCCATGAGGGTGATACCTAATAACCTCTAATTTCAACACGAGTTTTGGAACAAACAGTCACACCACACCCAGTCTGGCCCTGGTCAGAGACCCACCTCAGCGCCTCCCACCCCTTTTCCTGCCCTGCCCTTCCAGCAGCCAAATTCCCTTGAAAAGCCCACCAGAGAAGTTCTGAGCGTGGGCCAGGCCTTTTCCCTCTGGCTTCTCCCTCCCCAGCTCAAGGCCCTTCCCTCGCTGTGTTCCCCTAAACTGATTTTCCCCTGCCAACCCTCACATCCCTGCACCTCAACATCAGACCTTACCCTGGCTTTTGTCCTGCCCAGCGCCTGTATCCTCTTTCTCCAGGAAGGAAATCCCAGCCAGCCCTTCACCCCAGGACATCCGCAGTCTGCAGAGTGCCTCCTCCTGACTCCACATCTCCACAGGTGCCCACTCAGCAGGTGCTGACGGCAGGGTCTCAACTTGCCCACGTCTAGAGCCCACTGCACCTTCTGTGAGGGACACTAGCTGAATTCGACTGCCCAGCCTCCTCTTTTCTGTTAGTGCCCCTTCCCTGTGATCCACCAAAATAGCACCATTTGGGGCCTGATGACCCTTTGTTTGGGGGACTGTCCCATGTGCGTAGGATGTTTAGCTGTATCTGTGGCGTCTACCCACTAGATGCCAGTTACAACCACCACCACCCTCCCCATGCACGCACTGTCATGACAACCAAAAACATTTCCTGAGGTTCTCACATGTCCCCAGGGACTAAAATCACAGCCGGTTGAGGACCATGGCCCTAGATCTGCAGTCTATCTTGGCCCTAAGGCCCTCTGGTTTCTTCCCACTATCCTGCATGTTCTGTCCCTCCTCACATCCCTTGGCCTGATCTCAGAGTGCCACAGACACGCACATACCACAAGGCACTACAGCCTAAACTGGACTCAGACCTTCTCTGACTTGAGCTGTTGTTCTTTCTTCTGGCTGCCCAAAGCCAGCACAGCTCAGGATGGAGACAAAACATGCAAACTGCACACAGTGGAATGCTTTGTGCATGCCTGGGGCCTCTCCCTTGTTTTCTGCCCAGATGAAAGGGAGGAAGAGGGGCTGGGGCTTGAGTGTGGAAGGCAGGGGATCCTGAGAAACTGCAGCATGGCTCACTCTCTGGCCCCCACTGCAGCCACCCCTCCTGTTGACCGTGGTGTATATTATATGGAGGAAGTGGGGAGTGGGCTGGGAGCTGGGGACATGCTATACTCTACAAGGGCACAAAAGGCAAGAAGTAGGGTAGAATGCTCTCCCTGGGACATTAGGGGTTCTGATGCCCTTGTCCATTCTGGGGAAGCAGCCTGAACTTCTAGTCCTGGATGGCACTTTCTGAGTCTAGTCAGAGCCTCTCCTGCCAAACGCTGCCTCTGCACCTGTTTCCTGTAGTTTCACATAGCCAGTCATTAGCAACACTTGACTCTTACCATGAAAAGCTTCAGAGAACTCATGTTCACTGGAAAGACCCATCGTTCAAGATCTAGTCCAACTTCTAAAGTGCCTGGTCTTGTCAGGACTGACCCTTTCCTATGTCTATCACCAGGAGGGACACTTCTCCCCTCTTACTGGGGCAATGCCACCACGCCATCTCTTCACTAGTACCCACTTTCCCCAGACCAGTGTAAACCTGGAGAAAAGAATGAGCACCATAACCCAGAAGAGGTAAGCATACGGGCCGTGGAGCTCTAGGCAGGCAGTGACCAAAGGCTTCCAACCTTTCCCCTGGGTGTGAACATTCAGACAGGACAAGCCAACTTCTCAAAACCCTCAACTGTCATGTGGAGGTCAAGGACAAGGCTGTACCTATCTCTCTGGCTGTCAATATTCACATAGTCACACATGTGATGTGGCTAAGGCATCAGACCCAGTCATTCCCAGAACCTTAGAGTCTGGCAGGATTTCATAGAAGGCCTACCCGTAGTCCATGTCTTTGTCTCCAGCTCCCCCATGGCCCCTCTGCTGGCTGCCTTATGGGCCCACTAAGGCAGCGAGAGAAACTGGCTAAGATTTCGGTGATGATAATCATGGGCCTGGAAAAGAAAAGACCTGGTCTTCTCTCTGGCACTTTCTGGCTCCTAAGCATCCATTGCTTCATCCACCCCTGTGAAGTACACCCCGTCTGCGCATGGCCAACCAGAGCCCTCGGCAGCCTTCCACAGTCCTCAGATGAGCTGAAGCTCCCTGCGTGGCATTCAAAGCCACCATCATCCAGCTCTCCAGTTCCACCACCTGGGCCAGCCGTAGTTTCCGACCTACCCTTCAGCTCTTGTCACAGGGTTCTCAGCCTTTGTGTCTTCCATAGGGCTGAGGATGTCCTCTCCTCCCAGCTTCCTTCAGGGTCACAAAGCACTCCCTATGTCCCTGGGCTTACCAGTTTAGAATGATTTATCTCCCAGAATTCTCAGAACACATCTGTGAGATTGGAGTGGTGGTTAGCTCCTTTCACAAATGTGGAAACTAGGGCATAGAAACTGACATCAGTAAGGTATACAGCCAGGATGTGGCCACCCCAGACAGCCCAGCTGCAGGAGCTCTTTCTCTCTCCTACACATCCACACTTCTCTTCCCCCTTCTCCTTTTCTTTCTCCTCTGAAACTCCTGAGAAAGGCTTCTCCTGCCTCACCACTGCCACTCTTTCTCCCCATTCAAGCCCTCCTCCTCCACATTTCACCAGAGGGGGTGGTTTATAGATCAAGTTGGCTTAGCTCTCTGTTACTATGACAAAATGCCTGAGAAGAATAACTTGAAAGAAGGGAAAGTTTATTTTGACTCATGGTTCCAGAAGTTTCATTCCATGGTTGGTTGAACCCTTGTTTTTGAGTGGTGAAGCAGAACATCATGGCAGGAAGCATATGGTAGAGCAAAGCTGCTCACCTCATGGTAGCCAGGAAGTAAAAGAGAAAAACAGGTAGTGGCTGGGGTCCCAATATCCTCTTCAAGGTCACACTCCAAATGACCTAACTTTTTCCAACTAATTTGTACCTCTTTAAGGTTCTACCAATTCCCAAGAGTGCTTCAGGAAGTGCTAAAAAGTACTGGAGAGGATTTGAATTAACCAAAACCCTTGTGTCCAACACTTCTTATTTTCTAGGTTTAGAGTTTTACTTTGTTTTTGCTATAGTAGCCATCTTAGTAGGTGTGAGATTGTACCTTACTGCAGTTGTGATTTTCATTTCCCTGTTGTTGAGCAATTTTCCTGGAGAATAGCTGTTCAAATCCTCTGCCCGTTGCTAAACCAGGTTGCTTGTGTTTTGCTTTGATTTGAGGGTTTTTGAATATTTGGTGCTGTTATTAAGTGTTTTCATATATTCTAGCTATGAATCCTTTATTAGATATATGATTTTCAAATATTTTCTCCCATTTCAAATGTGCTTTTTGACTTGGTTGATTATATCTTTTGATGTTGAGATGATTTTAATTTTGAAGTAGTCCGTTTCATCTATTGTTTCTTTTGTTGTCTATGCTTTTGGTTTCATATTCAAGAAGCTGCTGCCAAATCCAGTGTCACAAAGCTTCTTCCCTATGTTTTCTTCTAAGACTTTTATCATGTGCATTTCTGATAAACTGTGAGGATGTGTTCTTTTTGTTTGGAAAATGAAATCTGGAAGCTCTGGAAACCCTTTCCTGTCCTCATTCCCCACCCACGCAATCTTGATCTTGTCACCCTGAACAGACAGTGTTGGGTACTTGGCTATTCCAAACAAAACTGGAAGAAAGGGAGAATAGACAACAAGGAGACAACAGATCACATCTTCCATAACCACTCGCCTCCACAGGCCAGGCTGGGGTGACACTGAGCACACTGAGCTTTCACTGACCGGATATCCGGGCGCAGTCCGGGTGAGCTCCCTGGTGATTAGCTAGTGAGAGACGGCATGGAGTAATTTCTGTGGCCACAGAAATTACTCTGGATTTGAAACTTAATGTCTGAAGCCCTGCCTGAGTACTTCCAGCCTGGTATCTCCAGTGAGACACTTAATCTGGCTGAAGCTTTTGCCTCAACTTCAAAACAATGACAGCAGTCACTTTCCTTTATGTAAATGTTTCACAGATTTTAAGTCCCTGTTGCACGTACTTACCCTTTTTCATCTTCGCAAGAACCCTGTGAAGTAGACAGGGCAGGTTTATGTAGTCTGTATTTTCAAGATGAGGAAATAATTGCCCAGAGAAGTTAAGTGACTTGCCCAAGGATGCTCAGCAGAAAGTCCTCTGACTTCCTAGCCATGGAATCTCCTCCTGCCCCATCTTGTATTAAATGAGGACCCCAAGAGGAAAGTACTTTAAACAAGTGGGTGTTTGATTTCTCAGTATCTGTGGAGATGGGGGATGGTTGCCTTTGATGCCTGGGAGATGGAAGAAATTGAGGACTGGGGCTCAGATGGATGGATGGTTAAGATTCCTGCTAGTCTCTGGGCACCTGTGCATTCAGACAATGGTCAGGGCAGGAAGGTAGCTCCACTGGTCAGCCTTCCCAGCAGGCCCATAGAGAGGTATCCCCAAGGAGAGCTTCTGCCATTGGCCCTCAGTCTGAGGAGAGCAGCACTGCTGGACTCAGGTCAGATACCTGCCGTTGCCTGCTCACCTTAACCTGCAGGCTCTATCACTGTCACCGCACTCCCTGCCTCTCCCCCTCCTCCCGGGCTGCCCTCACCCCATCATATCCTCCCCAACCTCCTCCTTCCCTCCTTGCCCCCTCCTTTCACAAGCATAATGAGTTTGATAAGAAATTGTCTCGTTAACAAGATTAGCCACGGAAATCTCTTGTCCCCTCCCATTCATTCTGTAATACTCCTCATCTCATGTCCTGTAATTTTCTGCTGGTATCAGAGGCTCCAGACCACCTCGGGGATATTAATTCCAACTTATTCTTTGATCATGTGACTGCTGATCTGCTGGGAAGCCCTCTACAGACACTGGGTCCCCAAGGCCCTATGGGTAAATTACACCAGGCCTTCACAGGGCCTCTCCCTTCTGGGCCAGCTGCTCCCTGGATTTCTTCCAGTTCCGGGGGCAGTTTCTGCCAAGGGGGCAAATATAAGCTGGAGCTCAGGTGGCAGAAGAGTGTAGTACGAAAAAGAAAATGCCCCGATCCAATCCTTTCCTTTCGACCAGCCCCACACATGTATCCCTAGGAAAATTCCAGACACGCTGCAACCAGAAGTGGCTTGGCAGAGTGGGTGAGGGAGCCCACTCACTTCCTAGGTCTGTGACATAAAAATAGCTTACCCAGTGTCTCTGAGCCTCAGTCTTCTCATCTACATGTTGGGGAAGAGGTTGCCCGCCCATCAGTGTTGTGGGAAAGCACGTGATACCCAACACACAGCTCAGTCAATGCTGTTTCAGGCCTGGAATTTTCCAGAAGTGGGGAACACAGCTCTTGGGATCTACCGAGAAATGCTTGTTTCAACCCTGAGTTGTATCTGCAGACTCTTTCCCTGTGCCAGTTGTGTCTGACCTTGTCCTCTCAAATTTCTTTCCCTTCACACATTTTTAGGGATGGGTAGAAAGGAAATTTTATGGCCCCTTCAACCCGAAACATTAATTAGAAAAAAGTTCAGTGTATAGGGTGAATCCCAAGAACAGATGGCAGGAAATGAAAGGAAATACCTGTGCCATGTCACCAAATCACAATGAGACCAGAGAAAAAAGGCATCCAGAGAAAGAGGCCAAGTCCAGAATAGGCTTGGATCAAGCACAACAGGGTCTCTCTGGTCAGGTCAGGAGGGCATTTTCAGGGAAAGGGAGAGAGCCAGGGAGCTGGGGCTTGGAGGAGTGAAGAGGTGGGAGGAAATTGCAGGAGTCAGAAGATGTGAGGTCAGAGCTAAATCTAGGTTAATTTGGACACAGTTTTCTGATCGATTGTGCAGAAAGTGTCAGAGTAAGAGGTGGGAAATTGCACCTGTCTGGTGAATGAGCCCAGAATCCCAACTGCTGTGCTCTGCAGGGAGCCAGGGAGCTGGCACTACTTGGGGTAATGGGTGGGGGGCTGCCCAGAGAGCTGGCAGCAGTGTCTCCACTTGGAAGACATGCGCACATGGAGCATAGCAAGAGTCAGTGATTGTGTCCTTACTGTGTGCCCTGCCCAGGTGGAGCCTTTACCTCCACTTCAAAGGCAATATTTTTACCATCTTAGCATCATCCACAGCCAAGGTCACTAAACAGATGCTGGATTTCTTGGCCAGGCAACCATGGGGGGCAGGGGTGAAACATTTATCCTGAAGGAGCTGGTAAGGCCAATAATCCCACTGCTGATCTGCAGCTGTGTGGCCTTGGGCGTGCTTCTGAACTTCCATGAGCCTGGCTTCCTTTTCCTTTATTACCCCCATTCACCTTTAAAATATCACCTTTAAAAAATGTTAAATCCACTGTAAGAGGCAAGTGTATGGTGACAGTTGGATAAGAGGCACAAGACTAATTCGAAATATAGTGTTTATCTGAGGTTTCTCTTTCTGTGGCTTTTTACCTGTGGTCAACCATCATCCTCGTGGCTCAGGGATCCTCCTTCTACATAACCTTAGGAGGTCAGCAGTGGCTTAAGGCTACTGCACAATGCCTATGTCATGCACATCACTTCACTGCAGCTTGTGACAGAGACATTTTATCATCTCACGTCCTCGCAGGAGAAGGATGAACACAGTACGATATTTTGAGACAGAAACCTCATTTACAAAATCGTCATTACATCATATGGTTAAAATCATTTTATTTTAATAGTAGTTATTGTTGTTACTATATCGGTTAATTTATAAATTAAGCTTTTTCATAGGTAAGCATGTACAGGAAAAAACGTAGCACATACAAAATTTGGTACTATCCTCTGTCCCAGGTACCATCCCCTGAGGGTCTCAGAACATAATCCCCCAAGAGAAGGAAGGAGTATCAACACTGTATCTAGCACTATGCCTGGCACATAGTGCAAGTTGACCAAGGACGGCAATATCTCCACCATCCTCCCCTTCTCCTCCCCTGTCTACTGCCTCCAAGGAACACAAGTCATCAATGCAACAAAAAAATGTAAATCCACTGTAAAATGCATGGTGAAAGTTGGATAAGGGATACAGCTACTCCAGCTGGGAAGGACGAGGTGACTGGCTAGGCAGGGCTGCCCTGGAAAAAGAGGGTATAATTTAGAGCTGGCAGGTGTCACATCCCCTTCCCAGGCACAGGGGAAGACCAGTTCTTTCATTCTCTGTCTTTAAGCTCCTCATTGTCACCAAACAGACACCAGAGGAAGGGAACGAAGCAGAGCCACAAATGAGCACACGAGAGGCCTGACGCTCCAGCAGGCCACTGGTGTCTCCCAGAACACTGTGAGGGGCGTGGTTTCTCCCGTCAAGGCTCAGAGGCTTTCTCCTGCGATCTGCCTCCAGGTCACAGGACTATGAAGCAGCAGAGCCCTTCCGGCTCCACATCCAGTGCTTCCTTGGCACTGCGATCTGATCAGGATTGACAGCACCTTGGCCCAGGTGCGACTAGGGCAGAGGGAGTTTAGAAGCATACATGGAAACTTTAAGAAGCCTGCATTGTGTCTAGGAATCTGAAAATGACCTACACAGCGCAACTAGAAAATCATTCACTTATAGCCTGTCGGGGTCCCTGGAGGTGGCCCAAAAATAGGAGCCATGAACCATCCGGAAAGGAAGGCCCTCACTAGCTAAACTCAGAGGGCTTGAGGGGCCCTGCAGGGTTGCAGGGGAGGGTGAGCCCCTATGGCAAGAAACTGGTGGGAATGCCCATGGCAGTGAAGGTTTAGAACTGGAAAGTATTTGGCAAAAGCCCAGCTTCAGATTTATACAGCCCCAGCTTTGAGATTTAGGGAAGCTGGTTTGACTGATTCTCTGCTTCCTTATCTGTTGGGAAGGAACAAAACCCTCCACCTCATGAAGACTGTGGTTTCAACAAGCCTGGTGCTGGCACCAATTCTTTGGTATTGATTCTGTGCCACCAATCTGAGGCTGGGCCCCCACAGTGGCCAGGGTCCATCCACTCTGCCCTCAGGGGCCTACAATCTTGATGACTCAGTACCCACCCCAGTCAGAGACAAGAACCTGTAGGGAGGGTCTCCTTGAGGAAGGGGCATGGGAGATGAGCAGAACAAACTGTGGAGAAGGGTGGGAAAATCGTCCCAAGCAGCCTCAAGGCTGGGGGAGAGAGAAGGAGCTAGGCACAGTGGAGGACTGGAGGTGGGACTGGTCGGGGGAAGGTGGGCTTTGGCTACCCTGTTAAAGAATTCTGGTCTTTGTCCTAAGAAACACAGGAGGCAATGGGGTGTTTTTTGACATGGTCAGAGTCCATTTTAAGAGGGTCTGGCTCCAGTGAGAATAAATGAGAGCACAAGCAAGCACCGACACCCATGGGACCCTGATTAATGGCAGTCCATGTGGCCTTAAGGACACCCAGGGTGGAAGGGGAGAGTCTGCTCACTGGGGAGGGAGGATTGAACAGGGAGCAGAGTCAGAATGGCTCCCTCCTCCTCTTTCTGTTACCCCTTGGTCACAGAGCCACCCAGGGTAAAAGAATAATCTGCTCCGTGGCTGATGGGGTGTGGGGTGCGGAGCGGCCCTTGGGAGTGGAGCGCACCTTGGAGGTGAGCACTGGGCTGCAGTCAGCTTCTCCTCCCCCAGGCCCAGGGCCACAGGACGCCCCTCCCTCCAGCCGCCTGGTGACTGAGGGTCTGTGGAAGCCAGGCAGCTTTCCCGAATTGCAATAACCATGATTTCTATTACACCACCGTGAGCCTCTGACACAAGAGCAAGGGGCTAGGAAGCGCCCTGGTAGGTAACATAAAAGTGGGGATGGGGGCTCCAGGCAGAGCTGGAGGCTGTCGTGACCGGCTGGGCTCTGCCATGTGCAGCAGACGAGGATGGGGAATAAAGAGGCTTATTTCAGCACCCTGTTATTATAGCATCTTGTTTCCATAGTTTGTTCAACAAACCTCTCTCCCCCTTCCCCCTCCCCCCTGGCCTCTCTTTTTTTCATCTTCCTCTCTCAGCAAATCCATTTAAATGCAATTCTATTCTTAAAGCGCCCCTCTCATGCATGTCTAATGAATGTCAGGGAGACGCTATTACAATGGGGCCGAGGAGGGTCCAATCGGCAGTGTGTGTACAAGTCATTTGAAAGGAAGCCTGGGAGCGCTCCAGTTTTATTACAGCATAATTAGAAATAAAATCTTGTTGCAATAGGCGAATGAGAGATGTGTGCTAATCCTGTAGTGCAAGAAGATAGAGCTGTATTTAGAGAAAAGGATTCAGAGAAAAAGAGGAAACTAGCCCAGGCACACTCTCCCCTCCCACCCACAAAGTCCTCCTTCTGATTCTCCTCCCTGAGACCCTCGATCTTCATAACCCTTGGGACCTCCATCTTCCTGGGTGCTGCTCCAGAGACAGCTCCAGAGCCCTCAGGTAAACAGTTTCCCAAAGCAGTTGATCTGCCAGGGCCCCGGGGGATCCAAGCCAGTTCCCTTCCAGCAGGCCCACATGTAGCCCACCTACCTGAAGACCACTCCATGGGGAGTGCAGTGCAGAGGTGTGGGGTGGTTAGCAGAGCCTGAATTGGGAGGCTGAAACCCAGGTCCAGTTCTGAGCTTCCAATTTACCGAAGTTTTACCTTCATTTGTTTGTCAGACACTTTCTGATTGCCTGTTATGTGCCAGGTACTGTGCAGGGTACATTCATTAACTTACTTAATTCTAACAGAAAGTGGGTTTGGAGAGGTTCAGTGACTTGCCTGGCATTATCCAGCTAGAAATGCAACCACAATTGGAACCCAAGTCCTTCTGATTCCAGAACCTGGCTCTTTCTGCTCCACCATGCTGCAAGCATCCTGGATCTTCCTGAATCCCTGACCCACACCTCTGAGTAGCCCTGTGATCTGCTACAGAGCCAAGAGATGAGGAGGTGGGACTTGGCTAATCCATTGGGCAGGGCAGAAAGAGGCTTAGGTGGTGACAGCTCAGTTCCATCAGGCAGGCCATGATATCCATGTGGAAGACACCTCTGACTGCAGGCTGGGGAACAGTGCTGTCAGTACTGCTCTTGTGCACTGCACCCCCTCAGATCTCTGACTGTGATGAGGGAAAAGGGGAGAAGTCCCCACCCTTGTCCAGCCACCTGGAGGTAAGCGTAGAATCACAAAGAGAGTAAAGCTTCAGAGTTGTATTTAAGAGCAACCCATTCATTTCATCATTTAAGAAAACCGAGGTTCAGAGGGCTACTGAAACTTGTCAGAAGTGACCCCACAAATTAGAAGCCAGGTTTCTCATTTGCCCCCCCCCCAGTGCACTCAACTCTACCATGCCTGCCTCCACTCAGGTACTTCCAGGGAAGCAGTTCTCTCAGGTGACATTTCCCAGCCTTGGCTTTGCAGCAAAACCTGAATCTTTCTTAGAACTTGTGTCTGGAGGTGGGGGGGCACTTGGGTTGCCCTGATGCATGAGTACAAGATCAGCCAAACTCAAGAGCTAAGCATGGCCAGAGGGCTTGAGTCAATGGAGAGCAAGGCAGCTCTGCCACCAGCAATGAAGCCCCCAGCCTTGCAGGAGAAACTGGGTCTGAGTCAGACCCCTTGAGGACAAGGCAATGTTGGCAACTCTCTTTAACCCCATGTCTTCTTTATGCAACCGCAAGCCCTCTCACCGCAGAGATGACAGTGGAGGAGAAAGAGGACTGTGGGGTCCCCCACCTTTGGAGAACATATGGTCGTACTTTATATCCCCCGTCAGGGACCTGGCAGACCAAGCTTGGCCCCAGCCTGACTTTACGCTCCTAAGATGAATACGAGGCCATGCTATATATCTAAGTGCCCAGGAGCTCCTGTGCCGAAGCAGGTAGATAAACCTGCCACCTGCTGCGTCATGCAGACATTCGCTCGCTGCAGAGCCCCTCTTTACTCAGCTCCTTTCCAGCTCCAGCTCAGTTTCTGGCCATGCCCTTCTAGCCCCAGAGGCTTGCACAGTAGATGACCCCCTTCCCTGATCTGTGCAGTGTCCTCCTGGCCTAGGTACACCCACTGATTCCGCTTCCATCAGGCAGGGGTAATGGGCCAGCTGACAGGAGGCCTTTCTTGATGTCTCCACACAGACCCAGACCAGCTGTATGAGTTCGTGCCTCAGTTGCCCCCAGTGGAATATGAGGGGAGAGACTTGAGCCTTTGAGAGTACAGATGAAGTCCGCTGCACACCTCCTCCCTGAACATTGCCGTTCACCCCCTTCCTGCTTCCTTCAGCTCCCAGCCTATGAAGCCCACTGGAAGGATTTTGTCTAAGTCCTCCCTGACCCTTCTCTCTCTCTTTTTCTGAACCCAGCAGGTGTGCTACATCTTGGGGGTCCTCAGGAGCCACTCCCTCTGCCCCCTTCCCTGCCCATCAGAGCAGGCCTGATGCCAACAGCAATCTGGACAAGAAGGGTAGCAAGCACTCTGCTCAGACTGCACTAACACAATCTCACACTAGGGACCCAAAAAACTTATTTCTCACTGTCCTGGAGACTGGGAGTCCAAGATCAAGGGACTGGCAGGATGGGATCTCCTGAGGATGAAAACGCTCCCTTCTCCCTATGTCCCCCCATGGCCTTTGCTCTGGTATGCAATCTCTGCTGTCTCTTCCTCTTCTTATGACACTAATCGTGTGGACCAGGGCCTCCAACCTTGTGACCTCATTCAAACTTCATTGCCTCTTTAAAGACTCCATCTCCACACACAGTCACACTGAGGTTAGGGCTTTGACGTATGAATTTAGGAGAGGGAGCTAAAACAATTCAGTTCATAATGAAGAGATCTAAGATTTAGAGTCAACCAGGTCAGAGCCGAGACTTGAATCCAAGTTCCCCACTCATACCCAGGGTACTTTCCACTTAGCAAGTATCTCTGTGTGATATTGCTTCTGGGATTCACAACCCTGGGAGTCCAGGGCCAAAAGAGAAGAGGCAGGACAATGCACTGTGGCTTCCCCTGGGTTTTCAAACCCTGACTAGAAGGCACCCCGGGGCCCTCGCCATCAACAGAAACAACAGAAGGGAAAGAAAGGAAGGTGCCCTGTGGAGTGTGTCTGAAATAGCTCCCTGCAGGCTGCCTTGGTGAGGCCCTCAGACAGAAGCTAATTCCTGGGACCAGGAAGTATTGACCATCCTCACCGGCCCTGCCCCACAGCACAAACAGCTTTCAAGGCAACAAGGGTCCTGATTGTGGGGGCAAGTTATTTCATTAGTCTTATGAGCTATCCACAGGTCCAAGCTGCAAGCTGAACACATTGTTTTTATAAATCTATAATGGATGGAGCAGCAGCTGGTAACCTGTATTGATTCCAATTTCTCTTTTGGAATTGGGCAGCCCCTGGGTCTAAGAGAGGAGCTTGGATGCCCTGGCATCCTGAAGCCATCCCTAGAAACAGACTTGGGCCATGATACGCTAAGATTCTTTTCCAAGAGCAACCGATGATTTTTTTTCTGAGCTTGGCCAAAGCCTGGCCTGGTGCAAAGTCCCATCCCACTCCTTCTTTCCTCCCCTAACTGGGTCCCTCCCATCACGTTCTGTGATCCTCCTCCCAAGGGCGAGGCTGTGGGGAGAGTAGAAAACCTCTTCCTCAGCTCCAGTTTTCTGCTTTAGCTCCAGCAGGGAAAAGCACCTGCCAAGCTTCACACAAGTTCCTATGTATGCATCACACAAACCCCTGTGCTTTACACACTTAGTATTATGGTTTAAAAGTATCTCCCTACCAGCGTATGTCATGGTGTACATCACAGTGTCCTTTCCCAAACATTGTCATGTGGGCACCACAAAACAGCCCTGTATGCACAGAAACCCAGGATTTAGTGCTCCCAGTTTGAAGATGATCCTGCTCACTGAGTTATATCCTAGCCCTTTTTTCATTTTTTATTTTGAGACTGGCTCTTACTAATTTTCTCACTAATTTGCTCAATTTCCCAGGCTGAGTTGGAACTCACGTCCTCCTGCCTCAGCCTTCCAGGGTGCTGGGATTACAGGTGTGCTTTCCCATGCTCAGCTGCTTCTGCTCTCTTGCCCTTCCAACTTCAGCCTCAGCAGGAGGCAGCACCAGGCCCTCACCAGAAGCCAATGTCAGGGGCTTGAATTTCCCAGCACAAGCCAGGAGCCAAATAAATTTCTGTTCATTACGAGTCACCCCATTTCTGGTATTCTGTGATAGTAGCAGAAAAGGACTAAGCACCAGTTCCCCTGGGTTGGTCTCTGCCTGTGTAAATGAGGTCATGCCCTGGTGGGGAGTCTCAGCTGGAAGGTCCCACCGTCTCACCCCAGGCGGCAGTGTCTCCCCTGTGGCCAGGATCTACCCGTTCCCTTAGTGCAGGCTACCTGAGCACCTGCTACATGCCAGGCATGTGCTGGGGTACAAACAGAACTAAAATGACACCAGAAGGGGTATCACGTGCTGCAGAAACAAAGAGACCAGTGAAGGAGCAGGAACGTGGGCCCGGATCCAGTTCTGATAGAGTGGTCAGACGAAGCCTCTCCAAGGAGCTGTCATCTAGGCAGAGGCCTGAATGCAGCTGGGAGTAAGAAAGAATATTCCAGGCACAAAAGGCACAGCAGCAGCCAAGGCCTGGTGTGGAACGAGCACACGCACATAGGCAGCAACTTCAAAACCATGGCAGTGGCTGTCTCCAAAGGGCCTGCCGCGATGATATCCTTTAAACCATGAATTTATAAATTGCTGGGAGGGAAAAGATCTTAAGGATGTTCCACTTCATTTCTTTCACTCGAAATTTAAATCCCCCATACACTATCTCATCAAAGTGTTCAGCATCAATTTAAATACTCCTTGTGACAGGAAACTCACTACCGAAACAAAGATACTCTTTCTAATTTTTTATAACCACAAATGCTTTGATGTATTAATCTTGGTAGAATATTCATAACATAAAATATACCACAATGATATTTTCTAGTGTTAGATCTGGGGTTTAGTGATGTTTTATTTGTTTTAATTCTACAAAACTGTAACTCTGTATCCATTAATACCTCCCATTTTTCCTTCCTCACAGCCCCTGGTAAGCACCATACTATTTTGTTGTTGTTGTTTGTTTTTGTTCTGTTTTGTTTTGGTACTGGGAATTGAACTCAGGACCTCACACTTGTCAGGCAGGAGCTGCACCACTGAGCTGCATCCCCAGCCCTACCATTCTATTTTGTTTCTTTGAGTTTGAACACTCCAGACACCTCACATGAGTGGAATCTTACTGTAGTTGTCTTTTTGCCTCTGGATTATTGCACTTAGCAATGTCTTCAGGGTTGATCCATGTTGCAACATGTGTCAGAATTCCTTCCCTTTGTGAAGGCGGAACAATATTCCATTGCATGAACACATTATGTTTTGTTGTCTGTTCATCCGTCAGTGGAGCCCAGGGTTGCTTGCACACTTGGCTGTTGTGCACACTGCTGCTATGAATGCAGACGTGCAAATGGCTCTTGAGCTCATGGTTTCAACTCTTTCCAGTGTATGCCCACAAGAGAAATGACTGAGTCTCACGGAGATTCCATTTTAGTTTTTTGAGGAACCTCCATACTGCTTAATCTTGACTTTTAAATGTTCACCAAACATAAGTCTAGTGGAGTATAGTAGAGGCAGTGACAGCAGTGAAAAGACGTTGGCCCGATGCAGAAACACTCAGACATCAGGGAGGGCTTCCTGGAGAAGGTAAATTTCAAGCTGGGCTCAGAGGTTCTGAGTGGTGGTTTCCGTGAACACTACCTTAGACTTTGGGGAGGCATCACTCATGTATTCATTCTGGAAGTCTACTGAGGACCTATATAGTGACAGACACTGCTTTCACACTGAGTGGGGACTTATGGGGGGGGGTGTGAGCAAAGAACAGGGAGCATCAGTCCAAGTCATACTTCCCCCCAAACCCTCTCCCCACAATGTCCCCTGCACCTCCCCAAGAGCAGAGTCACAGTGGCCTCACCTCCTCAAGGGGTAGCTTGTCTTCTCTCCATCCAGCCCTTCTGGGGCTGGAAACCTCATCTGAAGTTTCTATCAATTATCTCTCTGTGGCTCCTGCAGTTCCCAGGAGTCTCTAAGGCCCAGCTCCCTGCCCTTTTAGAAAAAACACAGAAAACATGTTGTCCTCTCACTTAGCACTGTGCACAGGACATCCAAGTGACTAGATCTCCAGAACTGCTGAATGAGAAAGGAAAGGAAAGCTATGCAGCAAGCCTGGCACTGGGAAGGAGCTGAAGCTCCCAGTTTTCCCTTCTTGAGATCCAACAACTTGTCCTCACTGAATCAGCCACCTGGGAGCTGGAGGCTGTCCTGGGCATGATTTCAATTAGTCCTCCCCACAACTCTTAGTCTGTGACCTGAGTTCTACTTCATGCCTTCATTCTCCTGAAGGAGAAATGGGACTCACACACATGTAGTGACCACACAAGGCACCAGCTGTCAGGAAGGGTCTTGCTGATTTTATCTGATCAGGAGTTCTCTGCCGTACATGCTAGAATCTTCCCAAAGCTTTTCCAGGCTACCATACCTCCAGAGACACTGAAAAGCTCCTCAGATATTTCCCATGTACAAACATGGTCAAAAACACTTCATTCTAGCTGCACAGCTCATAATAACTAGATCTTGGAAACAACCTAAATGCCCCTCAACTGAGGAATGGACAAAAAGATGTGGTGTTTCTATATACTACTCAGCTATAAAGACCAATAAACTAGACATTTTCACTCCTTTGATGGATGTGCCTTGAAAATACACTTCTCAGTGAACTAAATAAGTCACATATATGTAACCATCGCATTGTTGCTCTTGTGTGACAAACTGAAAGAAAGTCTATCTATTTATATATAAAAAATTAGTTAAGATAGTTAAAGAAAAAGAATTTTGAGTGAAAAGTAGTTTTCACAGGGTCATTTTCAGATTTCATTTTTAATGTGAAATGTTTCTTTGAAAATAATAGAGTAGTGATAACAAAAAAAAGAGTCATAGCTGGTTTCTCTTGATTCATCGAGGGGAAAGTTTTGTGCTAATAACTTTCTGGACAATGTTTCATGTCTATATTGTATACCCTAAACAACTGCTGTGAATATAACAATATGCAATTTGTTGATTATTGTTACTCTCCTATTGGCCTGTTGTGAAATTCTGTTTTACTTTCTTATTTTTCTTCTGTTTAAAATTAAAAAAAAAAAAAAAACACTTCTTCCTTTCCATCTCTTGAAGGATAGGAAACTGAGGGTCTGAGAAAACACTGGACTCCCCTGAGAGTGCCATATATTAATTTCCTAGGGCAGCCGAAAACTGGCTCCACTGGACCACAAACGACAGAGACATATTGTCTCGCAGGTCCAGAGACTTGTTGGGCCTTTGTTCCCACTGCAGGCTCCAAGGGCAGAGCCTTCCCTGACTCTTCAGCTCCCGTGGCTGCCGGCCTGCTTGGCGTGTCTGCTGTTAGATGTGTCACCCCAAACTCTGCCACCATCTTCACAGAGCCCTCTCCACTCATGCGTGTCTGTATCAAAATTTCCCTCCACTTAGAAGAATCCAGGATTGAATGTTGGATTTAGAGCCCAACCAAACCCAGTTTGACCTCATCTTCACTTGATTGCATTTGCAAAATTTTGTTTTCCACTAAAGTCACATTCACAAGTCTGGGTATACACTAATTTTGGAGGACACTATTCACCCCTAATATTAAGGGAAAAGCCAGGACTCCAGCCCTGACTCCTAAAACCCAGTCCTTGACTTTCCCTACCGTACTGGGCAGCCTGGTCTTTCTTCACCCTCCTTCTCTTACTCATGGTTTCCATCAAGTGCCCTCCCCACACTTCAGCAGCACACAGCATTGATGGTTATAGCTTTTATGGTAGAAAGTTTTATAGTCTTCTATTGTGGAATCTTGGACTTGGCAGAGACCAAGTCCAAGACTTCTCCATGGGCCCCACAAACAGCCTGAAGATACTCCATAAAGACTTGATAAATTCAGCCAAACCAAATTGAATTGGTGAGTGCTCCTTAATAAGGTAATGAGGATCCCATTAACAGAAGCAACCAAGCAGAGACTGGCTAGCTGCCTGTCCCTGTGAGTGGTATGGCTATTCTGGGAGTGTCAGTCTAGCATAGACTTTTTGGAAGAGCATAGGCAATAGACTAATGGTCTAGGCTCTACCAAGAGCTAAGCATATGACCCTGAGTAGACGATTTAACTTCTTTTTGCTCCAGTTAATAATAATAATGGTATCTATGTTGAATGGTTATGGGAATTAAATGATATAATGCAGGTAAAATACTTGGTCTAACATGTACTAGATGCTCTAAATATTTAGCTTTTCAGAAAGTAGACTCCTGGTCCTCTTCAGGAAAAAAGGATGATGGAACAGACCAGAATGTTTGTAATAATAATAAAAAGAAGAAAAGATTTTCACAAACCACATATGGCCCTTCCCTGGCCATGAGCTTGACAGATGTTACCATGTGACAGTCAAGCAGCATCACAGGCAGAGTCCACATTTAAACAGAGTTCTATGTCCTGGTCCTAGAGCCAAAGGGAATGGACCCAGTTGGCATTTGGGGTAGGACGGTTCTTTGTTAGTCAAGATGCCCAGCACCGTGGCCTCCGTACCGTAAATACCATTAGCACCCCCTCTTACAGCATCACCAAAAGTGACCTCCCACATGCATTTCCAAATGCCCTCAGGATGGAAGCTGGCCCCAAGGGGACAGGCTGCCACTCTCTGCTTCCTGTGCTGGGGCCCAGCCTGCCCCAGGAAGAGGAACAAGGATGGGGAATAGCTGCTCCTCCGCCTGGTCCAGGGGTGGCTGATGTCAAACACGTGCTGCCAGGACACCTGCTAGAGCCCAACTGGAGGCCACCATGCTGTCCAACCCTGGCCCAGCTGAACCCCCACCAGCTGCCGTGTCTCCCTCCACTCTCCACTCTGGATGAGGTCCACTCCACAGGCCTCTTGCTCCTTCCCTTCCCCAGCAGGGCCTATCATCTGATTCTCATCAAACAAGCAGAACTGATGTTGCTCAAGTCCCCCCCAGAGGGGATTAACATAATACCCCTGATTTCTCCTTCCCCTCTCTCACGCTGTGCATCCCCCTGGCTGCTGCCTGCCTTTGTTTCAGGAGGAGCAAAACACTGTGTCTGAAAACGTTACTGCAATTAAATATGCACAAGAAGGGGGGAAGGGAGGGGGAAATGAGGACAATGAAGGATGTGAAACATCAGATGCAGCAGCTGCTTGTTGCTATAGAAACCCAGATCCCCACCACCATCACTGCAGCATCACCCCCCACCCAGCCCCCACTCCAGCCTTAAAATCCCAGTAAGGCCAAAAGCTCCATTTTCCTGGGATGCCGGGAGGTGCCAGAACACAGGGTCCTGGCCGTCCAGGACTAGAGCACCTGTGGCCTGCTAGTGCTGATTTTTGAGCCCTTCCTGTTTTGCCTCACCCCACCCTTGAGCACTACAACTACCCCCCAACCCTGGCACTTCTGATTGGCAGCAACACCCTCCAGTAGTTCTGCATCCCAGTCCCAGTTACATAATACATTACTGGAGAGCTTCCACATTTGACTTTGGGATGTCACAACATGGAGACAGGGTCCCGTGGGGGAGCCAGGCTTTCTGTTTCCTCTGCTCCTCTCCAACCGCCTGCAGCAGCGCTCACATCCCTCCTCCTTCCTGTCTCCCTACAGCCCTCCGCTGGAGTCTGCACAGTCCTAGGCTGTGGGCTGTAGGGGATGGGGCAGGGCGTCCATGGATTCCAGGTTCCAGGTGGTCGAGCATACCGCTAGCCTGCTGAATCCCTGGCAAAATGTAGCTGGGCAGGATCGATGTCATGTCCCAACTTGGGCCCACAGAACCACTTGTCCCAAGGGAAAGAGAGGGAAAGTGACGTGGCAGAGGGCCATGGAGACAAGATGGACAGGACCCACTGCAGGGAGAGTGGTGTGACCAGCTACCGCACACTCCCACCTCCCGCCTGCAAAGTTAATCCCACCTTAGGGTGAGGGTTCATAGTCTGGTTCTTTTCTACCCTGATCAGTCAAGGCTGATTGTTGGATCCCACGTTTGGTAAAGTGCTTGGCACATGGTAGGTCCAGTCCTATATCCAGATGTGTGGGAGAGATGTAGAAAAGGAGGGAAGGACGAAGGGCAAATTAAGAGAATTGTAGATAAACAAAGCACCATTCAGAAGCAAGAGGCCAGAATCACAAAGTTACTTTAAAACCATACTAAATAAATATTAAAGCTGGATGTGGTGGTGCATGCCTTTAATCCCAGCACTTGGGAAGCTGAGGCAGGAGGATTGTGAGTTCAAGATCAGCCTGGGATACAAAGTGAGTTCAAGGCCAGCCTGAACTGCATAGTGAGACCCTGTCTCAAAAAATAGGGCCGGGGATTTAGCTCAGTGGCCTAAGCATCTGCCTGGCAGGCGCAAGGTTGTGAGTTTGATCCCCAGTACCAAATAAATAAATAAATATTAAAAAATAAAACCCTAGCTGGGCACGATAATGTATCCCTATGGTCTCAGCTACTTGGAAGGCTGAAGCAGGAAGATTGTAAGCTCAAAGTCAGCCTGGGAAACTTAGTGAGATGATGTCTCAAAATAAAATTAAAAGGGCTGGGAAGGTAGCCCAGTGCAAGGCCCTGGGTTCAATCCCCAGTACCTCAAAAATAAAAACTGAAAAAGTTCTAAGACTCTGTGTCCTAGAGAAGAGTCAAAGGAAGACTGGCTTTCATTTGGGGTGCTCTAAGACACCAGAGTGGCCAAGAAAGATCTTTTCAAAACTTAGAGCTATCAATTCAAAATAGGTTGCTGAGAAAGGTAGTGAGTTCCCCAGCCCCAAAGGTATGAAGACTGTGTAACTTTGCCAAAGATATTGCTGAGCACATTAAATTCTTTGACTCCACAATTCTGCAGCCTCCACTGGGGAGGTGACATCCCTACCTCCAGATGTTCAGAATCTTGAACTTCTGTTGGGGCGGCGGGGAGGAACCACAAAAAAAGTTGCTGTCATTGGCTGAGGGAATGTCACTCTGCCCCCAGGTAGGAGGAAGCTGACCTCTGGATAATCAGATCAAGTGTTCCCCAGAAGGCCTGGCATTCTGATGCTAGTGGGTCCCTCCTGCAGGGTCAAGTCACCATCTCCCCCAAGCCCAAGGCCCTCTCCCTGTGGAAATGGCACCTGGGCTCCTCCATGCTTGCCTGGGGAAGGAGCTGAGCTCTGTGGGAGGCAGAGAAACCCAGCCTCTCGGACTGGTCTTGGTCTGTTCCCAGAGGAGGGTGCCCAGGGCCATGTGTTTAGGGGTTCCCAGAGCTGAACTACAAGGCGTCCACATTCCCTTGGAACCAGCTTTTACTAGTTTAAGGCCAATGTTAACCCTCCTCTCACAATCAGCAAAATGGTTGCATTGCTGCCGGTGCTTCCAGCTCCCTGCAAAGTCTAGACAGTAATTGTTGCAACGGTAGCAGGGAAGTAAAGTTCAGAGCCTGTCCCCATCTCTGCTTTGCATGTAATGGGTGTCTGGGAACTGTGTCTGCTAAATTATTGTGTGCCTGCCTCCTCATGGCTCCACTACCAAAGAGTTTAACCTCAGTAATTGTTTGTTGAGTGAATATATGATTTAGAATGAACCAAAAGGATCTAGGGTTATGTTTGGCTTAATGCAGTGGTTAAACTGAGAAACTGAGAGTCAGAAGATCTGAATTCCAAGCTACTGACTGGCTGTGTGACCATAGGCATTCACCTTGCCACAAGTCTCAGTTTCCTCCTCTGTAAAATGGAGATACACTTCAAAGCGCTGTAAGAGCCGACAAGCAACGGATGTGAAAGAGCTTTGCAGACTCTTACAAAGAGGCAGGAAAGATAAAGGCTCATATTCACTGAGTGGATGCTTCCTATGTGCCAAACACTTTTACTATTTTTAATCTGCATAGCCACCCTAGGATCTATTATTTATACCTCATTGTACACATAAGGCTCAGAGAGATGAAGTAACTTTCCCAAGGGCCTACAGTCTAGAATAGCCAGAATGGGACTGAGATCTCAGCCCAACTCTGAATTTCATTTTCTATTTATCGTTTTGCTTGTGTGTGGGAACCTCATCTATTGGTGATGCCCCCTGCCTCTGAGGCTGCACCACTTTTGCACCACCCCTGGTCCTCTCCATCATCTCCTCTCCCTGGGCAGCGCCTGGCAGGGGCCACCTGTCAGCCAGAGCTGCCTGGGCCAGGGAGTAATGGGCTCTGTCTTGACTGTGTCTCCAGAAAACCGGTTTTTTATTACCCACCACGGCGGGCTGTACATCTCAGACGTGCAGAAAGAGGACGCCCTCTCCACCTACCGCTGCATCACGAAGCACAAATACAGCGGGGAGACCCGGCAGAGCAACGGGGCCCGCCTCTCTGTGACAGGTAGGTGAGGGGGGCTGGGGAAACAACTGAGAAGCCCACCCTGGGACTCCCACATGCCCACCACAGACAGGGGAGTCCTCAGCTACTGGGGTACTCGGGAAGAGATTAAAGAACACAGCACAGAAAACTCCTGTCAGACCATTTGGGTTCAGGTGTCCTCCAGATAAGGACTTCAGAGCCGCATTCCTCCAGGAGTCTGGGTCAGGGCGTGTTCCCAAATGCTCCCAGAGCGCTGACGTTTCCGCAGATCCAGTAATGAGCACTGTGGACCCACCCTCCCCTTTCCTCTTTCTGCCTTCTCTGTCAGGAAGTTCGTATGTAAAATCTGATCCTCAAACTTAGCAACAGTAGTCCTGTCTCTTAAGTGGTTTTTTTTGAGATTCTCTCTCATCAGTGAGTACACACGAATCTTTTGCTGGAGAACACCCTCAGCATTTGAAAATGGGCAGCATATAATTTATAAACAATGTGTTTCTAAAAGATTCTTCTTCTAGAGAAATTGTGGTTTCTGAGGAGGAATGGAATTTGATGTTCAGTGAATCCCTCTGTGTACCCTAAATTTCCCTTATTTGTTATCTGTTAGGCACCTCTGTGAAGTATGTGTTTTATTCTCCCTATTTGTTACAGGTGAGAAAGCCAAATCCCAGGAAAGCCAAGTAAATTGTCAGAGCTAGGTAGCCCAGGGGGAGGCACAGATAAAATTCAAACTCTGGCCCCCATCCTGGTGGCAGGGTTCACCTGGCTGCAGCTTCTCAGGGAAAGGGACAGTTGAGCGCCCACATTCAGCCTCCAGCAGAGAGTAAAGTAGGCATATGGTGTCCTTCAAGGAAAGCTTTCTGGAACAGTGGTTTCCAAACTTTCTTGACAGCAAGCCAAAGACAGATGTTTTTATCATAGCCTGCGCAATGCACACTGGTATTTTCTCCCACGCCCTTTGAAATGCACTCTGATATTTTCTGTTCTATTCTATCCTATTTTGATTTTTCTAAAAGCTGGTTATACCTTACCGAATGGATTTCACAACCTCCTAACGGTTTGTGACCTACAATTTCAAAATTCCTGTCTCGAGATGAGAATGAAGTGGCTTTGGAAAGGGAAAGAACTGGCAGAACACACTGGCTTTGGGGCTCAGATCCACGAGGTCACACATGCTTTCTAGGCCTCAGGAAGATGAGCTAGCCTGCGTGACAGCTCTGCTTCTGTCTGTCTGTCATTCTGTAGTTTGGTGAGACCCACCCTGATCCACAAACAACTCTGCCCAGGACCCATGTCATTTGCCCGTCCCTTTTGGAGAGGAGACTAAGGAAGCAGGAGTTGTGAGGGTACTGAATCGGGCTCTCTAATTCACCTTGTGTTTTCAGTGCTTGGCCCTGTGCCTGGCACATAGTAGGCGCCAAGTAAATATTTACGACATTAATCAGCGCCAATGGAAACTGCATGGCCCTGTGGGGAGGAGATAGGGCTGGACTACACAGCATAGTCTTTATGGTTTGACTTTTGAATCTGCAGCCCAATTCCCAAACACGTTGTGTCAGAGTGGTTTGCCTTCAAATTACAGGGACTTGTTTGTATGCTGTTTTGCATCTCATTTGCATGCTTCTCATACAATGTGTGAAAGGCATAGAAATCCCCTCTCCTGCATGCTTGTACCATTCTCCATGATAATCGAGCCCTTCATCCTCTAGCCTGCTAGCTGGACCTCCAGCTTTTGGGGGCAATACGCAAGAGTCCCTCAAAAAAGATATTCTTTAAGCTGAAAGCTATGCCAACCTTCTTCTACTCCCCATTCACCACCAGCTGCGGAGAGGGAGGTGGCAGGAGGAGAGTGACAGCCACCACTCCACCCAGGGGCTCAGGGGTAAAGGCCAAACTGAGAAACAGAAGTCAAGACAGGAAGGTTCCCAAGCAGCCCAGGGAGAGAGGCCCAGGCACGGCAAGTGACGTTGGACAGGAAAAGAGAACGAGAGACACACAAAGACAAAGGAAGACAGAGGAGAAAGGAGGAAGGAGGGAACTGAAGGAAGAGAACAGAGGGGAGCCCCCCTACCCAGTGCAGTGGCGCGGAGTCCTGATGTGATGGGATGTGACAAGGCAGCTTGTCTGCAAGATGCTTGTCTCGGCAAAAACTCAACTGATACTAGGGCAAGGCCGGGCAGGGGGGACTCATGTGCGGAGCCCAGTTCCAACCTTCAGGCTCACTCCCAGCGCCCCATCCACTCCCAGGTGATCCTCAGTCCCCAGAGAGGCCAGACCAGGGCTTCAGCTGAGGTGCTCCAGCCTCTAGTGGTCAGGGACCCTGAGCTCCAGAAAAGGTGTGTTTGCTCTGGGTTCCTGGACCCAAAGGCGAGAAGAATGGGAGAGAATACAAAACAGGACCATGTGTGCTAGGCAGGGAAGGAGGCAGTTACGCTCACTGCTCACTTTTCGTGTCACTGAGTGAGGGTGAAGGTTGCAGGGATAACGAGGGGCATTTAAGAATTAGGCCAGAATTTCCATCTCAGCCTTGCAGCTTGCTAGCTACACAACTTGACATTGAACACATAATGTCTCCAGGCCTCAGCTTTCTCATCTATACAGCACCAGTGACAAAATGCACTGCGCTAGGTTGTCATCAAGAGGAAACAGGACACTGTGTGTGGAAAGCCACACACGTCTTCAGTCCCCAACACGGAGGAAGCACTAGCAGTCAGTAGCTGCAGCTCCTGCGGTGCTGGGCTGGGTATTGTCTTCTGGTGGTGCTGCATTATTATTCCTACCAGATTCCCAAAACAAGGGGGTGGGAACAAGGCAACTTTCATTTTTCTGTATTTTCCAAGTTCCAAGAGGCAGTTGCAAGAATAATCTGATTTTGCATTTGCAAAATCCACCTTAATGCAGTAATACCCGTTCCATACACCTCGGCACTTTTAGTTTGCTGAGTGCTCTCACTTGCACTAACTCACTGCAGCGCACCACAACCCAGTGGGAGGCTCTCACCAGCCACGCTTCTAAAGGAGGAAAGCAGGACCAGAGACAGAATGATCAGGCTCACATCCCTGAGCTTACACAGGACGCAGCCAGATGCACAGGCTGTATCCTCAGATCCCCAACGACCACAGCATGGTCCAGCCACCGCAGGAGGTCCCAGCAGCCTGCCCAGGGCACCTTGGACCTGGTGTACATGGCCCCATCTCAGTGCACCCCTGGCAATTTCTTAGGGCAGGGCCATCTGTTTCCCTGAGTACTGTGCCTGTGTTGGCATCACCCGGTCCCCCAGGGCTGTCACCATGTACACGCCGCAGCATTTTACTTCTGCTCCAGAGTAATGAAAGAGGTTTCTTTCCCTCAGAATTTAATTTCACGCCTGAGCCTCGGTGATTAATTCCCTCCCCCCGCCCCTTCCTCCACCACCCTGATGGCCCCTCTGCTTGTAAATTCTGCGGTGTGCCATGGAATTTGTGTATTTTGCATCAATTAAGTGTCACATTGAATAATTCTTCTCTGGCACCGGGTTTGTTTATCCCAACCATTCTCACCAGGGTGGGGGATGGGGAAGAGGCTGTAGAATCTGGTAGGGAATGGGGTGAGCACTGAAGAGTGATTGCCCTGCATGTCTGCAGTGCCATGTAGTCTGCAAAGCATTTTGACACATGCCGTGCCATCAGTTGAGATCTGGAGGTGCCACGATCACGCCAATCATGCAGATGAGGGCACCCAGCTCTGAGGTCCTAAGACTCACCCAACATCTCATGGTATATCAGCAACCGGATGGAACTTAATCCAGGCCTCCTAAGCCCTAGCCAGGCTCTCATGGTTCAGAGGCACCTCCTGCAGATTACAGGAAGGTCAGAAAGATGCGGTCTCTGGAAAGTCCTTCCTCCAGAGAGAATGCTGAGCTGACCCTTCTCCAGGAGCACAGTTTAGTATGTTAGACTATTCCGCTTGTACCTCACTTACTAAACAGGGGTGAGTGGAGACCTGGCTTCTGATCTTGGGTCTGCAGTGTGATTTGGGCTGGTCCCTGCGCCTCTATGGGCCCTGTCATTTCATCTCTTTGTGCTCTCCAAGGTTCCTGGGCACATTATTACTTTTCCAGTCTACAAAATTTTGCAGTGTGGAGTTTTATCCAGAAAAATCAGATCCCTGGCCCACCCCACACCCAAGCGCCCTGGTTTATCCTCCCTCAGACATGAACAGTTCAGTAGCCTGGGGCCCTGCTCCCTGCTGGCCCTGGGAGGGACAGCTGTGGTTAACACTGCCTCGAGCAGCTGGCCTCTTCCAGGAAGATAGATGTGTGGCCTGCAGCGGCAGCTGTGAGAAAGGGAAGGTGGCTATGGTGGCTGCCTGGGGAGTGGGGGAGGAGACTGATGGCAGGGGGTAGGGAGACCCCCATTCCCTGTATGCTGTTCTATGCCCTCTGAAATTTTGCCATGAGCATATATTACCTGTTCAAAAAAACACTTTTGATTTTTTTCTTTCAAAAGAGGAAGGGGATTATATGAAAAGAAAAGAAAAAGAAAACTCTGTGGGAGTCCAATGAGATTTGGAGCAGGTAGGAATAGGGACATCCAGAAGAGGACTGAAGCTGGTTTGTGAAAAATGAGTAAGAGTTTTTCACACAAGGCAGACTGGCCAGGCATCCAGGTGACCCAGTGTGCCACAGTGGAAACTGTGGGGATGAGACAGCGCGAGAGGCCATGCAGGCAGGCCACGCCACAGAAGGCTTTGGGGTTCAGGACAAGGAGTGGGGGTATGACATATAGCTTAAGGGGAATCTGCCAAGGCTGAAAGCAAGGGCCTTCCCCCAAGGGGCAGAATCCCAAGGAGGCCATTAGGGTTAGAGGTGCCCTGAAAGCAGACAGGTCGCCCACTCAGAAGTGAGGTGGGCAGCGCAAACTGAATCCCAGCCCTGGGGCCCAGTCTCCTGCAGTCATGGGCCTCAGGGGTGCTGGCTCCTCCTGGTCTAGAAATGCTGCACAGAGGAGGCCGTGGGGGTGATGGGTGGCTGCAGGAGGTTCCACTTCTGGGTTCTTCTGGGCTCCAGCAGAAATGTGCTGATCATCTCATCAGCCCAGAGTGCAGGAGGAGAGAGAAGAACAAGGGCAGATAGACACCCTGGTCCTTGAGGGGTAATCGGAGACACAGACAGAGACTGGCCAAGGACTGCAAACTGGAGACATCAGGAGTCTCCTGTCCCAAAGTCACTGCTCCTGAGATTCTGGGTGAAAAGAGCTCTCAGGCACACCCTCTCCCGCTGCACCTCACTCTCTGCTCCCTTTTTGTCTGTCTGTCTCTCTGTCACTCTAGCCCTGAATTCTTTCCTCCTGCCACTGCTCCATCCATGGTTCTCAGGGGCTTATGTGGAGGACACATTGTCCTGTGGATCTGCGTGGGAATCTCTTGCTGGGGTACTGGTGGGCAAGGGCTCCTGTCTGGGCCTTGCTTCCCTCCCCAACTCTCCTGCACCCCTGCAGGGTGGACCCTGAGCTGCTGACCCTCTCTGTATTCCAGACCCCACCGAGTCCATCCCCACCATCCTGGATGGCTTCCACTCCCAGGAAGTGTGGGCTGGCCACACAGTGGAGCTGCCCTGCACTGCCTCGGGCTACCCCATCCCTGCCATCCGCTGGCTCAAGGATGGCCGGCCCCTCCCAGCCGACAGCCGCTGGACCAAGCGCATCACAGGGCTGACCATCAGTGACCTTCGGGCTGAGGACAGTGGCAGCTACATCTGTGAGGTCACTAACACCTTTGGTTCAGCAGAGGCCACAGGCATCCTCACGGTCATCGGTGAGTCGGGGAAGCCCTTCTGAAGTCCCAGTAACCTGTGGGGGTACCACCATGTGACAGGGAGGACTGCTGCTGCCCACAGGGATACTTCTGGCCAGCTGAGTAGGCAGTTGGTGTCCTAGAAAAGCAGTTGGTTTGACTCGGTTCTTGCACCATCAGATAGCAACTGACTTTGGGTAGACTGTACAACCATGACCATCAGCTCAGTGTCATTCTCCATAGAATGGGATGATGCTCCCCTCCCTCCTACCTCTCAGGAGTCAAAGTCGGCATAGTAAGGATGGTGATGAGGATGATGATGAGGTCAGGGTTCTTGGCTTGTTAGGAGGAGGCAGTGTCTGACCTAAGGGAAGCAATGCCGATGTTAATTCATTAAACAGGACACACATCCTTACCCTACAATGACATTCAGAACACTTAACAATAATTAATAGGGGCACTGAGCCATCAGATCAAACATCAGGTATGAGCAACCAAGCCAGCCATATGAGGAGCTGCCAGCTGGAAATCCACTCCAGTCCTCTGCTGTTTTCTCCAGCACAGAGTTTAGTCTACTGTAACATTCACCTCCTTCCCTACTCTCTTCTGTTACACACACACACACACACACACACACACACACACAGAGTGCACACAGCTCGGGATACAGGTAGGAGGACACACATACCCAAATCCTTGGAAAACCAGCAAACCTGACTGTAAGTAAATGTGATATTCACAGCTGTAGTCACAGTGCATACAGAGAAGCAGATACTTACCCTCACAGACACAGGCATGAATGTAAAAGATCCACATGCTCTCTTCTTCATCCTCACACGCACGCATATACAGTGTCCACACCTATGCACAGGCACATATGCCCTTGCTGTAACCTGCTCACATCCAAGTACACTCACAGCTGTGAAACAAGCAACCCTCCCCGGATGTGTGCACACTGCACTGTGCAGCTTGTGTAAGTCCTTGATTCTCCTCTACTCCTCAGTTCCTCAGCCCAAGGGGCAGTAAGTTGGCTTTTCTCTATGTCCAGCCTCTCTCCGGCCCCTCTCTCCCAGTTTCCTGGAGAGAATAGCAATGCTTCCCATAGCCCTCTATTCTGCCACCAAACCCGTACAGAGGCAGTGAAGAGAAGAAAGCTAGCAAAGCCCTGGGAGCTCTGGTTGGTGGCTGGGACAAGAGGAGGCCACCTGCCTCTTCGTGTACTGACATTTCTCAGGCAGCAGGCAGAGGCTCTGGGGAGTGGGGAGGGATAGCTGAGCGGAAAGTCGCATCTATGCAAGCTGCATCCACCTGTGGAGGAGTTCCCTACTCCTGCAGCCTATGCCCCTGAGCAGAAGCCCAAGCATGTGGAGATCAGAGGACAGAGGCTGGCTGGGGGCTGGTAATGAGCTGAACAGTCGATCAATGAACATGGCTCAGGTCTTGGTAAAGACACAAGGCTGAGAGATGCTGTGCTCCGCCCAAGTAGCTATGGTCCAAAGGGACAAGAAAAGAGGTGATAATGAGACAGTGTGTCAGGTGTGGTGGTAGTTGTGCCCTGGAGGCCCTTGAAGAGGAATCTGAACCCAGACTGGGAGGGGGATAGTACACAGGAAGGAGTCCTGGAAGAGGTCACCCAGAGCTCAGTGTGAAGGATGAGGAGGAACTGAGCCGAGTGCTGCAGGCACAGGCTCTGGCACCAGCAGCAGCCCAGCGGAAACAAAAACTGCAGGCAGGTTGCTGATGCTCCAGAGAGTATGTGAGCTTGTGACACTAGAAAGGGATAGGAAAGAAGGGAGTGCAGGTTCCCAAAGGCACTAAATGTGGTGCTGAGTTGTTGGGAGCCATGAAGGTTCTGAGCAGGTGTGCAGTGGCAGCCAGGAGGACCTCTGGTGGGGACAAGGACTTGGTGGACACACAAGTCGTTGTAAAGGAAGTCAGACCAGCAGCAGGCAGTGCTGGTTGTCTGCATGGGTGAGTCTGGGGGTGGGAAACAGCTAGCGGGGCCAAAAGGCCTCCCTGGTTCCTGGGGCAGGTGGCAGAGAGGGTAATGAGTGAGTCCCCCACCCTCTTCAGTGAGCTGAAGCAGCTTTACAGTCCCAGCAGAGGGACCCAAGTCAGGAAACCATGGGCCATCGCAGCAAGAAGGGCAGCGAGGGGCCTGAGTCCACTGAGACCCAGAGTGGGAGACCCCTGGGCCAAGTCCACACGGTGTCTGCCGGCCGGGTTCCCTCTACCCGCAGTAAGCCCTCTTCCTTTTCTTTCTCCCTACCCCCACTTCCCCTCGCCTCTCTCCTGCCTGATGCGGCCCAGACCCCCTCCATGTGACCTTGACACCAAAGAAGCTGAAGACCGGCATAGGCAGCACGGTCATCCTCTCCTGCGCCCTCACGGGCTCCCCAGAGTTCATCATCCGCTGGTACCGGAACACCGAGCTGGTGCTGCCTGACGACGCCATCTCCATCCGCGGGCTCAGCAATGAGACGCTGCTCATCACCTCGGCCCAGAAGAGCCATTCCGGGGCCTACCAGTGCTTCGCCACCCGAAAGGCCCAGACAGCCCAGGACTTTGCCATCATTGTGCTCGAGGGTGAGCTGGGCACCAGGCAGAGGGTGGGCAAGGCTCCACACCCCCACCTCCTCCTGCCAGGTCGGAGGAGATGCTGGCTGAAATCCTCCAGTGTCCACCACACCCCAGACAGGCCCCTGCCTCATTTAGGCTTCCCAAGTGCCCTGCGTGCCCACCCCTTTTTCATGTCACCTATTTTATAGTCAGAAAAATCAGGCTCCTGTCACTCACCCAAGGCCACACAGCTCTGCCCAACAGAGCTGGGAACTGAATTCAGGACTCCTAGCCATCCTGTTATTTTGCTTTTGCCCTCCAAAATTACCAGGTGGCACTACTGGAGGGTGTTCTTTGGGATCTGAAAGTTTTCAGTCTTCCAGAACTAGAAGAATGCCAGGAACCTCTGAACTTTTGCATCCCCTCCTTGCCTGAGGCCTCTTCACAATAGGCTCTGTTTCTTACCAGGGGTCTCAGTTCTATCTGTTTCTCTGTCTTTAAAGATGTCACCCCCAGGGTTCCACATGGGGCAGACAGGCTGAACCAGCAGGAAAGAGGCAGGGGAGGGGGCTGAGGTCAAGTGTCCCTGGTGGGCACCCCCGGCCCCTCCCAGGAATCAGGCTGTCCCAGGATTTAGATAAAGGTCTCCTCCAGAAGCAGGGACCGGGGCTGGCAGACTGGCCGAGTCTTGGATTAACATCAGCATTTTGGTGTGCACCATGGATGAGACATAAAGAGTGCTGTGTTACATTCGCCTGACTTTTCTTTTTCTCTCTCTTTTTTTTTTTAACTTTTTAAAGTATGTAACACCTATTTGATTCTATTTTTATTTTTAACTGACACAAAGTAATCATACAAATAATGGAGTACGTTGTGCTTAACAGTTTTTTAATCCCTGAAACAATCTCATGTGGAAGGATGGCCAGGGTTAATAATTACATCCCCCACATTCCATTCCATGGGAGGAAGGTTGGGTAAAAAAATTAATTGTCTCATCCAAGGTTATTAGGTTAGTCAAGGCTTAAGGCTGGGCCCCAGACTGCCCACCTCCACTGACTCGGGGAAACTTTCACTTTAAACCTTGGGCTTAGGGCCTTTAGATAAAAATGCTGCCACACCACGCCCTCCCACTAGCAAGGTCAAGTGCAAAGAGCTCTGGAATCGGACTCCATAAGGCTGGCCCCTGACACACATAGCTCCACCCACAGTTGCCTTCCTAAGCCCGTGTCTTTATTAATAAAGGAAGAGAAAGGGGCAAACAAGGGAAAATTGAGAGGCACTCCCATTTATTCAGTACTTACAAAGCACGGTGCTGAGCAACTTCAGTCATTAACTTACCTAATCCTCACAATGTCCTGATGATGTGGGTATTTGTATTGCCACCATTATACTACCCTCTTTTTCCACCAGTAAGAGATGGGCAGACATAAGGAGGTTAAGTGACCTGCCCAAGGACACAGTGCTAGCAAGGGTGGGCCCAAAGCCATGGACGGTAGTAATTATTACCGCATGGCACCCTGCGTAGCCCCAAGCACTCAACAGTTCTTTGCTATTGCTATTGTTATTACTGTCACGGCTGCTGCTTGGCCTCCTTCCCCTGCCAGGGTGGGGTGGTCTGGGGGGAACAGTGTCTCCGTGGCTCGGTGACCCTGAAGGGGGCTCCTCGCTCCCTGCAGACGGCACGCCCCGCATCGTCTCCTCCTTCAGCGAGAAGGTGGTCAACCCCGGGGAGCAGTTCTCACTGATGTGTGCTGCCAAGGGCGCCCCGCCCCCCACGGTCACCTGGGCCCTGGACGACGAGCCCATCGTGCGGGATGGAAGCCACCGCACCAACCAGTACACCATGTCCGACGGCACCACCATCAGCCACATGAACGTCACGGGCCCCCAGATCCGCGACGGGGGCGTGTACCGGTGCACGGCGCGGAACTCGGTGGGCAGTGCTGAATATCAGGCGCGAATAAACGTAAGAGGTGCCTGTCTACATTTAAATATCAGAATAGGCTTTTGAGTTCCTTTGCCATCTCTGTGGTTACCATTATTCCTGTGATTAGTATTTATTATTATTAATTGTCATTTTGATTTTAGCAGTGGTCTCTCCCCTCTTTCTCGTCCCCTCCCAGCCCTGTTGTCATTCTTGTGTGTGAGTGTGCACCCCATAGAATTCACCCCATCCTCATTCCCACCCACTCCTCCCCTTGTGCCCCCACAATCTGGCCTGTGCACCCTCCCCACCCTATTCACCCCATCAGATGGCTCTGGGCCCCAGGCACCCGCTAGCATCTGCCAGCCCCACCAGGGCCTTGCGAGGACAGAGACAGGGCAGGTGCAGAGGGGCCGACCTTGACCTTAACAAGCAGCTATGTTCCCAGCATGCCCCCTCCAAGCCAGCTCCCAATGCACCAGGAGACGTAGGTGGCCAGGAGGGGGTGATCTTCTCCCTTGAAGGCTCAAACCTTTAAGAGTAGCAGGCTGAGGTTAGTTGGGGTATTCCAAGGCAGGGAGACTCCAAGAGTAGAGGAGAAAGTGATCATCCCCATATGTCAGTTCTCCAAGTCACCATGGTGAGAGCATTTACCTCTGATGCTCTTTGTAGCCCTTTGGGTCCGACTGGTCTTCATCCGACCTACCGGTGACCTCTGACCCAAGGGCCGAGGAGGAGCATGGGAGTGGAAAGGAACGGGCACTGGGTACTAGCAGTTGCCCCAGGAGCAAGTAAGGGACATACAGTGCACTGGTTCATACCAGTCATCTCACTCCACACGAGAAATACGGCCTCCTCTCTGGCTACCCTTGTCCTCCCTTTGGGTTGGAAGGGAAGTGCTGCAGGGTCCTGGGAGATTCCCTAGTCCTGCCCTCATCTTGAATGGGGACCTGAGGCCCAGAGACTTCCTTGGTCCTCCGCAGCACTGTCCTCCAAGACCCTTTCCCCCCTGCCACAGAGGCCCTGTTTATAGCCTCTTCTCAGGGGCCCACAATACACCTTCACCTTTTGAAAGAAAGCCATTAGCTCATCCATGAAGACCTCCTTGTGGCCCTTTAAGGTCACGTGTTATCCTTTGGGGATAATGCCAGTGTGAGCAAGTAGAGGAAATAACACGGTGTCCACATTTCCATTTATCGCCTAAATCCTAACCTCCCCAGAAATGAGACATTGCCCTTCCAAATCTCAGCCCTCCTTCCTGATGAGGCTGCAGTTCAGCCCTGTGCCTTGTCCCATTAGAACAGATTCTACTGCAGCCATGTAGGGCATACACCTGTTGCAACTGGTTGACACTAACAACAACGAGGCGTGGAGAGAGCACGGGTGACCCCAAGCCTGGCCTCTGCCATCCGCCTCAGAAATGACCTCCCTCTGCCCCCACCAAATTTTCACACTGGAAGTCTCAGTGCCAACCAACCAAGAAGAGCACCCCAGGGTGGTGCCGGGCTGTCCTGGGCTGACGACACCGCTTGCCCCTCCTCTCCGCCTCCTCCCTCCCGACCCTACAGGCCCCCCCAGCATCCGGGCAATGAAGAACATCACAGCAGTCGCTGG
Source organism: Dasyprocta punctata (assembly GCA_004363535.1). NCBI lineage: Eukaryota > Metazoa > Chordata > Mammalia > Rodentia > Dasyproctidae > Dasyprocta > Dasyprocta punctata. Next base: position 104,355 of record RJWM01000579.1, read on the forward strand.
GCGGGACACCCTCATCAACTGCAGGGTCATTGGCTACCCCTACTACTCCATCAAGTGGTACAAGGATGCCCTACTGCTGCCTGACAACCACCGCCAGGTGGTGTTTGAAAATGGGACCCTCAAGCTGACTGACGTGCAGAAAGGCATGGATGAGGGGGAGTACCTGTGCAGTGTCCTAATCCAGCCGCAGCTCTCCATCAGCCAGAGCGTCCACGTGGCTGTTAAAGGTAGGCCTCCCACCCCCAACCCTGCCTGGCCTGATGTTGGCATTTGGAAGAAATGGGGCAGGGTGGAAGATCTTGGGTGGACACTGAGAGCCATGAATTCTCCAGGTTTTCTAGTAGGCGGAAGGACAAGGCAGCCCAGACCCAAAGACACAAGGACTCAGTTACAGTCAAAGAGGAAGCAGGTCACCGTCTGGGCAGGAGACCCAGGCCAGAGATGACAGGCTATGCCAGGGCTCTGACGTCAGGATGAATCCTAAAACGGTCACATCAGAGATTAGCAACAGGCGACCAGGGTGAAAGAGAAAGAGTCAGCTGCCCTGCCTCCTTCCTGGGACATAGTGGCCATCCTGGGCTGCTCCTATGAGATGAGGAAGGACCTTCCATTGCTAGTGCCATCTGAGGCCTAGAAAGCACTGCCCCTCCCAGGCCTTTCTGCTCCCCTGGGTGCTCCCCACTTCCTGCTTCTCTGTGTCTGCCAGCTACATGAGAGCCATTCAGTAAATCTATGAGTTGAATGAATGAATGTAAACAGACAAGAGAATGTGTGGTTGGATGACTGGTGTCCCCTGGCTCCGGGATTGTGCAGGTGTGTGAAGCTCCCAGATACCTTTTTAGGGAACAGGTGAGCCTGGAGACTGTGAAACAAGGGTTCCTGGTTGTTCTGGGCACAGGATGAGGAGGTGGATCCTGCCAGGCCTGGAAAAGGAGAAGTGAGTGAAATGACCAAGGCTGAGGGAAGGGCAGGATGGGGAAGGAATGTGTCTCCACACTCCACCTCAGGAAGGAAGAAACGGCTCCAGGGTCAACCCAGGAGGGAGGTAAAAAGGAGTTCTTGAGACTTCTGAGGGTCTCTGTAGCCTGGGGGCCTCCCTCCCCCTGAGCCTATGTCACCCCAGGGAAGCAGGGAGGGAAAGCTGGAAAGACCCCTTATACACACATCCTCCAGAGATGAGAGGTAGAGACACTGACCAAGAGAGGAAAGCTACCCTGGGTATAGGTTCATGGGAAGGAAGAAGAGATGGGGTTCTGCCAAGGGGCTCTCACAAAGGGGATGGTCCCCTGGGCCTCAGACCCAGTGTCTTCTTTGCTTGGAGAGCAGAAGCAAGATTGAATACAAGTGCTGTTAACAGAAGACAGAAGGACCTGGGTGGTAGCGGGGGTTGGTTTGGGCCATTCAAGCATGCAGTGGCCATGCAGACGGGCAGGCCTGCAGGACAGCTGGGAAGGCTGAGCAGAAGCAGCCAAGGGTTGGGTTCGGTGCTTCTGCCTATGCTCCTTGTCACCTGCCTCACCCTCACTGGTGCTCAGGGGCCGTGTCAAATGCAACCTTGTGTACCCGCCACCTGTCACAGTGCCAGACAGTGTACGTTTGTTGAAATGAAGCTGAGACATTTCTCTGGGTTGGAGTGACTTGTAGGGAGCTTCACTCTGAGCCCCACAAACTAGGGGCTCTGTGGCTATCTCAGGCCTGGAGAGGAGAGAGGACACCCCGAGAGCCCTACCTCTCTGCTGCCCTGCTCTTACACATCGGTCAATTGGGGAGGGCAGTCAGGGCCCCCATCTCAATTTAGTGTTTCTGCCCAGCCCCAGGGGGCTTGCTGTGCCAGTAGGAACCTCACAAGTCCTAGGCCACATCCCCACCCCTGACATCCTGGGCAAAACCACTTGGTGACAATGAGATACAGCACAGCCTGCTCCCCCTCCCAACCAGCATCACAACGCCTGTATCCATTTCTGCTACATGCAGCGGACCGAGAGCTTACAGTGTAAACATCACATATTAAAACATCTACCCTTTGCTCCACTCCTTCACCCAACTGCACCAGCAAGCATTTGGCCGTGTTTGTTGGCTAAAAAAAATAATAATAACAGGGCTCCAGTGAGCCTCAGAGTACTTGGAACATCCTGAAAGCTGCTTCTGCTCATCAATTATTCAGCCCCATTCAGGGAACGATCAGTCCTAATGAATTGAATCTGATGCATTCCGTCTCAGCAACTCGCTGAGCCTGTTGTATAGTACAGAGTGACTGTGTCTCCCCAGCCCAGGAAGAAGACTGTGTATGTGTGTGTGTGTGTGTGTGTGTGTGTGTCCTAGAGGCTCATAGCACACCTTCTTCTGTCCCCACCATCTGGGTTTGAAAAAATCCCAGAAATTCAGCCTTATAAGGGTGAGGTCACCTACCTCCTCTCCAGACCAAGAGGCCCCTCTCATGTGAGGGGCTCTGGGACCCATGCTCCTGCCACTACAAAAGCTCCAGTTCCTCGTCTCCACTCCCTTGTTAACTCCCTCTCCCCACCTCATTAGAATGCATTTTTGCAGAAGAACCCATCAAAGCTGATTATGATCACGCTGCTTGATTAGCGGCTGCACTCTTCCAAGAGCTACCCAAGGAGGAGGGTGGAGGAGATGCCCCTGGGCATGGCAAGGGACCCTGACTCAGAGGAGGAAGGGGTGGGACCCCACGTCTGCTACCCACTGTAAAGTGCATCACACAGGAGGCTCAGAGTAAACAAAGGGCAGAAAAGGGCAAGGCAGGGCTGGACTAGAGGGCACTAGAAGCTAGAGATAAAACTGGAAGTCCCCTCTACCCTACCCCCACTTCCCTTTGGCCAAGGGCTGGCAGGCAGGGTGGGGCCAAAACCCATGCTGCTCCATGAGCTGGAAAAACAACTGCTGACTGCGTTCCTTCTGGGACAGCTTGTCTTCTAATGAATTTTTCAAACACTGAGCTGAGAAGAGCAGAACACACCCGACAAGCATGCACATGCATATGCAGAGACCTGCGTGTGAGTGCACACCCATGCGCACCCTTTAGGCATGTTCATGCATCAGAGTAGCACCCTAGCCTGTGCACATTTGAGCCCTCACACATATACCTGGGTACTAGCAGTTACACATGCAGCAATGTTTTCTCTGTTGGTGCCCTCCTACAAAGCAACCTTCCCACACCTTGAAAGGTGGTTGCAGGTGGGACAGTAGGAAACATTGCCCAGGTGAGCCTGATGCTGTCCTGCGAGGAGACAGGAGCAAGAGAGAGAGGGTGGAGGATGCATCAAGGACCGCCTGGGCTTGGCACAGGCAACTGGCACCAGGGAGCTAAGCTGCAAGGGAGGCGGGTGCTTGTCTGTGGGTTTCCGGAGAGCTCCTTGGCAGATGCTAAGAGGAGGGCACACAGATCCTACCTAGAGTTGGTGACTTTAGGGCCCCCTGTAGCTGCAAAATAATGTAGCATAAAAGCATCTCTGGGCACAGAGGCTGAATGTTTAATTAACCAGGAAGGAGAAGCTGTAACTTGGGCCCCTTGGCATTCGCTCAGTGAGGGAACATCATCTTTATATCTGAGCCTCCAAGAGCCTCTGAGGCAAAACAAGGATATGAGGCACTTTCTTCCCATGCTCAGCAGGGCTAGGCCTGGGATGTGGTACCAGGTCCCCGTGAAGAGCAAATAGAAGAAGCCCCAATGCCCATACTCCCTACCCACACTGATTCACCCCTACTTAATACAGAGCTTCCACCATGGCTCCTCCCAGAGCCATATGCATGGAACCTTGGTGGAGGTCACCTTGTCCCAGTCTAATGAATGGTTGGGGTCCTATGATTATAGGGCATAAGAAAGAGACAGCTACCTGGCCTGGACAGGTGCATGCTACTGGCAGAAGCAGAGATTTGGAAGGAACCCTACTAGAATCCACAGGTTGGGGTTGGAGTAGTGGACAACAGGACAGTGCCTAATTTCCTTTGCAGTGATAAAGAGGAAGCTGCTGCCAGCAACCTTGTTTCTTCTCCCAAAGGAGCCAAAAACATAGGGGCAAGTAACCCCCTTAGGAGGCAGACAAGGCTCATGATGATGGTGAAGGTGGCAACACTGATGAGGAAGCAGCAGCAGCATTCATTCTTTATCCAGGGACCTTGGCTGCATACCCATTATGTTCTAGCCATGAACGCAGGTTCTCCCAATACAGCTATGCTCCTGGAGAAGCACACATTTTAGTGAAAAAACATCTTGTATCAAATACGTACAAGATGTGTAGTGTTGAATAAAGCGTGGGAAAGAACACCAAAGGAAGGAAGAAGGGCTTGCCATTTTGAATAAGGAGGTCAGGGAAGGCCTTCCCAAGACAAAAGGGTTGTGATAAAAACTGAAGCAAATTGTCGTTATTCTGGAAACATGAGACTTGTTAAAACTAGGAAGTCAGTGTCAGGTTTGAGAGGTTAATTGTAAAATTCCTCCATTTTGCAGATGAGAAAACAGACTCAGAGTCAGATGCTGGGTGGTAGAGGCGAGGCCACTTGCCCACGGTCATTTGTGGTTGGCATAATCCTGGAACCCAGGCTCCTGGCCAAGGCCTGGCTCTTTGCTGTCTTCATATCACGTGGGCAGAGAGGCCCCGACTTCCCACATGAGTACTTTGCCAGCAGGTGCAGTAAATAAAAGGCTCAGCCTCAAAGACAGATGATGAGAGACCCCATAAAGTGTTTATGGGCTGGGCCGGGGGGTCAGCAGGGCATGACAATCCCAAACAAGTGGCTGTAAAAACTTTACGGGGGCCAGACACCAAATGGGCAACCACAACACCGCCGTCTCTTATCAACCACTCCATACTCCAGCCTCTGCACCATCGAAACACCTTACTACAGGTGGCCACAGCCAGAGCAGGACTCCTGGAGAAAGGCCACCAGGTTGTATGGCATTTGAGGCTCTACATCCAGGTCTCCTGCTGGGGAAATACTAGGACTCGGGGATGAGAGGTCTAAGGGCAACACTCAGCACTGAAAAAGGCCTGGTCACTCTGGTTGAGGGGTGACCAGAGACCCTGCCTTCTTATGGATTGAGTTCCCAAAGGTCAAAATTGACACAAACATATATAGCCTGATGCTTGTCCCCTGAGTGTGGAGGAAGGTGCAGCTGAGACACGGGTCAGAAAAAAAAGCCTCAGGCCTGGGAAGTTGCCTCCTATAAAAGCTGAAGAGCCCCTTACCCTGCTTAGGAGCCCCCTAGCCATGCACTCCTTAAAACTGAGGCTTTCTTCTACCTCCAGGCTGTCCCAGGGGCCTGAACTTATGGGGTATCCAGGGATGCTCACCTGGATCCATGGATTTCTCTGAGAAGCTCTGGCCACTAGCGCTCCTACCACAGTGTCCCTGAGTAGCTGTCATCAGTCATAGCATCATGCCTGCACCATCAGCTGCCATAGTGATGCTGCACTTTATGGTGGAAAGGAGGCAGGGTCTCTGAAAAGTTGTCTGGTCATCTGTCTCCTATAGGACAAGGGCATTAGAGGGACCCTTGACCTTACCCAGCTGAGTGTCTAAGACTCCGGGGTCCTGGCAGCTATTCCACAGCCTCTCCAGTGGACATTCATGTCCCTCCTGAAGACTATTAGGGAATGACAGTCACTATGTCACCTCAGTTCCTGGGGTTCACTCCCCACCCCTGCCTTACCCCATGTAATTTTGCATGCATATGTGTCCTTTAACCATCATTTCAAACACTGTAAGGCTGTGGTCACCCCACACATGCAAGAAGACATGTCCCTCTGCTCTGAGCTCAGCATCTGGATATCCAGGTGGCACTTGCCCAGGAATCACTGGCACGAGTGTCTTACCTTCCCCAGTCAATGATCAGCTCCTGAGGCTCCGTCTGCAGTTTCCACGTGTCTCTGCTTCTCCAGCCCACATGGAGCATAATGCCTTCATAGAACAGGCATTTCATAAATATTAGATGAATTAGTTAATTAATGAATTAACCTGCCATAGTAACTTGTTCTATTATCTAAATCCCTTCTTACAGAGAGAGACAGTTTTCCCCTTGCCTAAATCTTCCTGTCTCATTTCACTCTGTCTTTATCCCGTTGCTCTTTCCTCAATGAAATTGTAACACTCTGGCAGTCTGTCCCTAGGGCATCGCCCTCCAGACTGGACAGTCCCTTGGTCTTCTCCCCCACCCCATTGCTTTGCCCACGTATCCTGCCCTCCAGTCCTCCATCACTACCAGTGTATTCCCAGTGCTGGTGTCCAAATGTCCGCAGGCTCTTCAATCCCAGGAACCAGTTTGGTGCTATGACAGAGAGAGCCTGGGCCCAGAAAGGGCTGAGAGAGGAGCTTCTGGCTGCAGGGTGTCATGGTATAAGCAGGTCCTCCACCTCTGTTCTGTGGACTCCATCCCGGCCCACAGTTTAAGTGATCCTGGAAGTAGTATTCAGACATATGCCATTTGTTTATTCACTCAAAAAGCATGTATTTGACACTTGTTATTTGCCAGGTGAATAATCCTAGCTACATAAATCCTAGCTCTCAAGCCCCAGGGAGGTAGTAGTCCTGCCCACTGCCCTGTGACAAGTGCCCTAGTCAAGTCATGCAACCTAGTCTCTGCAGAAATTCTGTCCAAAGTTCAAAGAGGCTTAGAGACTTAGATCTAGCCAACATATGCACCTGTTCACACACACATGCTTACACATGTGCACACAGGAAAATCCAGAGGCCAACCAGCAGAATCTAGGAAGTCTTAGTACTGAGTTATTACTAGAATCGGGATTTCACAAAAATCCATCTAGAGATGTCCAACATCCCACCCCACAGAAAAGGAGCCGTCGGTGACAGGGATGAGTTGATCTGGACAGTGACTAGACACCCAGGAAACCTGGCTGGGTTTTAGGAGTTGATCTGGGCTCAGATGGTTCTGGAGTAAAGTGAGTCAGAGCCAGTGAGGAGGCCAGGAGCACACGAGGTAAGAGAGGAGGATGGATGCCCAGTTCTGCTCTGCTTGCAGGGTAGGACTAAGGGGTAGAAATGTGGATGGCCATGGTACACTGATGGAATTCCCAGCTAGAGTAGAGGGCAAGGCAGGAGATGTCACTGAAAATCTCAATGGCAGACTCTGCTGGTGTTCATGGAAGCAGCATCCCTCCTAAATGTCACTTCCTCCAAACCTGAGGGCTTTCTATGTCCCGACTGGCCAGTCCACACAGATGGCTCCCTGCAGAGCCCTGGTAGTCCGTGAAGGCCTCATCGGGAGCCATGCGTCATCCCTCTTCAGGCTCATCCTTTTGTGACCGCTGTGGCTGAGCCAAGAGTGGCAAGTAGCAGGTGTCCAAGGAGGGGCAGAGCTGGTGCCTGGGAGAAGGCCACAGGACTGTGGACAGTCTTGTAATTTAATTATTTGACTGCAGAAAGGAGAGCTCATCTACTGGGTGCTCGTCCTTGTTAAGCTAATTGTCTGTCTCCTTTGCTCCCCCCCCCCCACTCCACTCACTGGAGAAACTGCTGCAGCCTAATTGAGTTATCATAAAGATAATGTCTGATGCTCTAGCCAGAGCTGAGAAAGAAGGATCCATCTCACAGTGCTCCAGCTCCAGACAGGTCCCCCAGGGGCAGAGACATGGGCGGTGAGGGAGGGGGCTGTGTGGGGGGGGCTTTGCACAAGGAGTCTAACTATGTGCCTCAGAAGCCACGTGGGCCCATCTTCTCCTTCCTGCCATCCAAGGAGTTCACTTCTGAGACAAAAGAGTCTCTGATCTCAGCATATTTGGAACTTGCTCGGGGAGACAGCCAAGCAGCATGAGCTTGGACTTGGGAAGCAGACAGACCAGGTTCCAAATCCCTATGTCACCTGTGGTGAGCAGACTCACCTAGGGAAATTACTTCTCTGTCTTGGACCTCCGTGTTTTCATCTATAAAATTAAGCTTACATCACATTTTTGTTAGGAGGACTCAGTGAGAAGAAAAATATGTAAAGCAACTGAAACAACCAGTGACATGCACTTCTGCTCACCTCTCCTAAAGCTTGCTGACCTTGAAGAGGGATAGGGCTGGTGAGAGGACCTTTGTGGAAGGAGACAAGAGTAGCGCATCTGGTTTTAGACAAGCAGCCATAAGGGAGTCCATAGGGGAGGTCTAGGCACTGGACATTCACCTCTATCCATGCCAGACCCCTAGAGGGCTCTGAGATTCTAGTCTGAGATGAGAATGTAGGCAACAAGCCGAATAATGGGTCAGCATGCAAGAAGCCCAGCAGGCAAATTCAAGGACAAATCTGAAGATCAGGTCTAATGTAAGTGGGTCAAGGCCCCAAACAGAGACAGTGGGTCCAGGTCAGGGTGGGGTAGCAGCCAGGCACAATAGCAGAGCAGCCCAGAACAAGGGAAGCTCGATTCAAGGCCAACCCCAACACTGGGCAGCCCAGAGCCCAGGTGAGACAGCTGGCCAGACTGGAGCAGTGGGGCCTGACAGCAGCATCCCCCTGCCCTCCCAGTGCCCCCTCTAATCCAGCCCTTCGAGTTCCCACCCGCCTCCATTGGCCAGCTGCTCTACATCCCCTGTGTGGTGTCTTCGGGGGACATGCCCATCCGCATCACCTGGAGGAAGGATGGACAGGTGATCATCTCAGGCTCAGGAGTGACCATCGAGAGTAAGGAATTCATGAGTTCTCTGCAGATCTCCAGCGTCTCTCTCAAGCACAACGGCAACTATACATGCATTGCCAGCAACGCCGCAGCCACCGTGAGCCGGGAGCGCCAGCTCATCGTGCGTGGTAAGCAGGTCAAGCCAGCCATAGGGGAGGAAGCATCACAGCCACCACTCTAGTGCTCCAGTTTGAAGCACAGTGTCATGGATGATTGCCTCTAGCGGGACCTTTAAAGATGGAGTGCTCCAAGCCTCTTATTTCCCAGGGCAGGAAACTGAAGCCCAGAGTAGAGAGACCCTTGCTCCATTAGTCATTGGTGAAAGCACAATTGGAACTCAGGACCCCCATCTCCCATCTCAATGTTTGCGTTTTGGGTTTCAGAAACTGTCCCCTCCCAACTCTATGATGATCCAGAAAGGGCTGACACCACATGGAAGGTGCCCCAGCTCTGGAGACCTGTAAAAGACCCACATGACCTGTTTTTCACTCCTTCCCCTCTTCTGGCAGTGCCCCCTCGATTTGTGGTGCAGCCCAACAACCAGGATGGCATCTATGGCAAAGCTGGTGTGCTTAACTGCTCGGTGGATGGCTACCCCCCACCCAAGGTCATGTGGAAGCATGCCAAGGGTGAGTCCCTGGCTCAGCCAGCAGCTGCAGGAGGGGAGGGGAGGGGAAGGGAAGGAAAGGGGGTTGCTCTGATGGGACACGGGCCTGTTCTCCACTTACAGCCACTAACATCCTAGGTTCCAAGCTCTTGGGGCTCCCTTACTACATGCAATGTAGAAGTTATCTTCAGCCACCCCCAGGGTCTGTGGACCAGGGACAGCATCATTTCCTCTTGTCACCATGGAATTGATCTTGTTCTCCCCTCCAGTCCTAAAACTAAGTGCATGTCCACTTTCCCCACCCGACTCTGCCCACTTTGGCACCCCAGAGGCTCAATGCCTAAGGCAGCTTCTCACCGGTCTACCTGCCCTGGGATCTTGGTTCTTCTTAATCCTTAATCCCAAGAATGCATTCTGTATCTGACTAAGCCCTTATATCATAGACTTTGTCCCTAACTGACACTACAGAGGAGGAGCAGGTTCCTCAACCCTCCAACCCATTCCAAATGGCTGGACTCCTTCCCAGGCGTAGCTGTCTGAGACCAGTCCACTGCCATTGCCTGTTCTTTCTTCTTTCTCAAGAATTCACCCCAAGGATGGTCAGTGCCAAGGTGGGCATTGTGCTGAGGGCCTGTACCAGCTCCATTCCCTTGTCATAGAGCTAAGGCAGGCCAGACCTCCTTGAAAGTCTGTCCTGTTGCCAGCAGGGGGAGTGTGGCTCTACCATTTCATGATGGTGCAACTCTACTATAAAAATGGCCCTAGGTAGGCATGAAAAAGGCATCAAACCCACTCCTAAGGCACTGCTTCCAGCCCAACCCCCTCCAGACAGACCCTCTCCCTCCTAACCTCTGCCTCCTCACAGGGAGCGGGAACCCCCAGCAGTACCACCCAGTGCCCCTCACTGGCCGCATCCAGATCCTGCCCAACAGCTCCCTGCTGATCCGCCATGTCCTAGAAGAGGACATTGGCTACTACCTCTGCCAGGCCAGCAACGGCGTGGGCACCGACATCAGCAAGTCCATGTTCCTCACAGTCAAGAGTGAGTGCTGCCCCTGCACCCCCGTGACCCTGACCCCATCTCTGCATGCTCCCTGCCTGCACTGTTCCATCTACGAAGGGGAGGCAGGAAGGACCCCTGCTCCCAGGTGTGCTTGGGCCCCTCCCAGGGAATATTCAGGGGCACCCCCATCTAAATCAAGGGCCCCACCATGGACAGCACCCACTCCAGCCTGACAAGCCCATGTACTTAAACAGGACATGCCACCTCAGTTTCTTTGACCTGTAGATTGGCAATGAATCTGAATTTTCATTTCAAACAACTTATTTCTGTTTCATAATATATGCCTGCTGTGTACAACCTGTTTGTGGCTTAGGAAGGAAGATGCTGCACGCACAGTGCGGGAGAAAAGCCTACGGTCAGAAAACTAGATCCAATTCCAAATCTACCTAACATGTGGCTTTGAGCAAGTCACTTCACCTCTCTGTGCTCGTTTCCTCATTCATTGTCCGGGTTCACTCCCAGCCTACCCACCTCGCAAAACTGTTGTGTACAGCACAGAAACTGATGATAAAAACAGGAAGTGCTTTTTAAAAGCCCAAGGAGCATGATTCATTATAACTTGGTGCTGAACCTGTGCCTTAATCCCCAAACCCAAAGCTGGCCTCATGGACTTTGCAAGGCCACCAGTTATCTGTGATCTCTATTCTGCTAAAAATGACAGCAGTCATTCCTGCTGGGTGAGGCTATCCCTGAATACTTGGGGGGGGGGCTGAATAATGGGTCCCTGACAATCGTGATGGAAGGACAGTGTCCCTCTGGCCCTGTGTCAGGAAATAGACCATGGGCCTTGGAGGGCAGAGGTAAGGGTCTGAATTTTAGCATCTGACCCATCAGAGTGAATCTGGGGGCCCTGACTCAATTACAGCATGACTCCAATGAATGTACTTGGCCCCATGGTATTTCACTGTCCTTATGTAGAAAAAAAGGAGTCATAGTAAAATAGGGTTCTGTTTTGTGTCAAGCACAGGTCCCATGATACAAAAAGCAGCCAGTATGGCATCTGGCCAGCACAGATTCAGTGGCCAGCAGTCATTGTTTGTGTAGTAGTCCTCCCGGGGACTCAGGCAGGAAGCTGCCCAAGGAAGGGCCCCATGCGTGTGGTCTGCACAGCACCTCCCCGGAGTCCCTCCCCCAACAATCATAGCTTCATTATTGCTTGCCCACATTCATGTTCAGCTCAGCACAAGACAGGGAAGCCCAGCGAGGCGATCGATGCTCAGGGAGCTTCGAGCCGGAATCCCCGCCCTGGGGAGCCTCTTCCCTCACACTATCAAAAAGCACTTTGTCCTTAATAAAACCAGGCAATCAATCTACATCCCTCAGCCAGGGAGAACTTCGCTAATGCTGCCTGCAAGAGGCAAAAGGGAAAGTAGGCACCTCTGGAATGCCTTAGGTATTTGATCCTTATTTCTATAAGGGCAGCTGAATAAGCCCAAAGAACTGGGTTTTGAATTTTTGATGGGGAGGGCTCTTTGTTGTTTTTCTTTGAGTTAGAGGATTGCATGTAGGGTGTGTGGCTGCTGGTCTGTGGCACAAGCATGAGGGTTTCCCGTGGAGATGTGGGCACGTAGTGGTTAGGAGATGGGGACGCTTAACTCACATCACAGTGCTTCTGGCATCCTGGAGGGTTGGCAAGTCACTTTACCCCTGGAGGCTGCATTGCTTCTGTGCCCCTCTTACTGCCATCCCAGGTACCAGCCAGAAAGCACTGAGGTATTGGAGAAAGCTCAGTTTGTAGATTCACAGCTGCCTGTGAGTATGTGCTATACAAAATCACACACACACACACACACACACACACACACACACACATACATATGAAGTGGCATTAATCCCCACCTCCCCCACCCCCAGGGAATGGTGGGAATTTTCTACAGCACTAATCAGTCAGGGCAGAATCTGGAACTGTGTCCCTCCCTCCTTTCCTCCCCTTGTCTAATTTCATCTGTCTTGTCATCTTCCCCGGCTTCCTCCCTCCCCAGGAAGGGCCACAAATTCTCCCTTCTATATCTGACGTCTTGCCAACACCTCTGGGTCACGTTTTCCTGTTCACCTGCTTCCCCTGGCAGGCCCGTGTGTCCCTGTCTCACTCACAGCTCTGGCTCTTCTCTCACACTCTTTCTCACACTCTTCCTTGGTCACGGATGCCCCTTCCATTCCTGCCTCCCTCCCTCTCCCCTGTGATTTGCCCTAGCTGCCTGCAAGGCCTCATGCCACCCCAGCACTCACAGGAGAAAAGGAGGCAGGGACAGGGACCTCAGTGGCTGGAAGGCTCAGTTCGGCAGGGACTCCGTCTTAGCAGCAGTGGAATGAAGCCTTGGCAGGCCTGCCGTTCTCTGGAACTTCCATTGCCCTGTTGTTCCCAAACGGGCATCAGCCCACCTTCACCCAGGCAGTCCACCCTCAGCCACTTCCCTGTCCGTCCTGTCTCCTGTCCCCCGCCCTCTCCCCACTCTGTCCTTCTCTTCCTTTTTTCTCCCTCCATCTTCTCCTACTCCCCCATCTCAGCTCAGTTTAGAGGACATAGGTAGGTGAGAGCTTTAGGGTCTGAGCACATGGGCCACCAGTGCGCTTGCTGGGGGGAAGCTGCTCCTAGTCATCCTTTAGCCCATCACAGACACCCACACTGCCAACACTCCCCCTTGGTAACCTGCAAAGCCAGCCACAGAGAGACCTGCTGCTTGCAAAGCCGATTTCAAGGCTTGCCTCAGTGCCTCTGACACACTCGGGACATATTTGACCCATGAGACCTCTATCTTGTCAGATCCCACACTTCCCTGAACTTTCCGAAGGCAAGTTGGCCTTCACCCCCACTGGGCCCAAGCAAAAGAGAGTGAACATATCAAAGGGAACAGAACATCAATAAAAGATTTCAAGGGTCAAACTAGACATTTGTGATTGGCTTCTGTTGGGGAGCATCTCCATCACTGACCCCCACAGTTTCAAGTGAGAACTGAGCACTCGCTGAATAAATAAAGGAAATAGAACAGACAGACTGGAGTTCAAATCCCAGGCATGCCACTTGATAACTGTGACATCTACAACAATCTCTGTAAGCCCCAGTGTCTTTGTAAGCTTAGAATTACAATACATACAGTCCCCCGACTTAGCAATTTTCAACTTTACAATGGTCCAAAAGCAACATGCATTCAGTAGACACTGTGCTTTGAATTTTGAACTTTGATCCTCTCCTGGGCTAGTGGTATAGGGGCCAACACTTGCTCCTGATGCTGGGCAGTGGCAGTGAGTCCTGAGATCACAAAAGTAAACTATCAGCACTCTGCAGTGTACTGTGTTGCTAAGCTAGGCTGATCACTAGGTTAGGTACTTTCCGAGCATTTTTAATTCAAGATATTTTCAGCTTATGATAGATTTATCAAAATGTAACCCCGTCGAAAGTCAAGGAGCATCTGTACTTTTTACTCATTGGTAGGGTTTCAATAAGATCATGTACTTACAGCAATTAAGACAGTACTTGGCGCAGAGTACACGTTCAATAATTGTTAGCAATTATTAGCTGAAAACCTACCAATAGGTAAGACAGAGCTCTGTTGTCAGGGAACTTAGAATCATGAAAAGGAAATAAACATATACCCCAAACAACTATAATACACAAAACAATAAGTGCCTTAAAAGGCTGCAAACAATCGATTTCAAGGGAATCAGAGAGGGAGTCATCAATTTTACAGTGGGGGAGAGAGAGGGCGTATCAGGAAAAACCTCACAGAAGCCATAGTCTCTAAGTAGGGCTTGAAAGATGAGAAGGATTCTGACAAGAGCCAAAAGGGGTAAGGGGCATGGTGCTACAGAGATGAGGAAACAGCACAAGCAAGCTCGTAGGGGCAGGGTAGTCTATGAATGGCCAATGGTGAGGTGAGACCTTAGGGTGCCTGACAGGGTGAAGGGGAAGATGGACAGGGAGAATGAAATGTGAGATACTTTGAGAGCTCAATGTGTTCTTCTTATATTGAACAGATTCTCTTATTTATTTATTTATTTATTTATTGGTACTGGGAATCGAACTCAGGACCTTGTACTTGCCAGGCTGGTACTGTGCCACTGAGCTAAATTCCCAGCCTGAGGTGACTCTTGATGTCAGGATCTAAACCAGAATTCCAGGAGGCCAGGGGTCTTGTGGAGGTTGGGGTCCCACCGCTCCAGTTCTTGTGGAATTGCCATGCAGAATCCCTATAAGGGCCTGTGTTAGGCAGGGTTCTCCAGAGGAAAAGACTCAACAGGACATAGGTAGACAAATAGGAAGGGTGGATAGGAGGGTGGATGAGAGGGGATTAAGGGAAATGGTTAATGCAGTTATAGAGATGGGTAAGTCCCACAAATAATGATCTACAAGGTGGAGACTCTGATATGCTAGTAGCCCAACTCGGTCCAAGACAAGAGGCTCAGAACCAGGGGAGATGATGGTGTGACTTTCAGTCCATGGCCAAAGGCTTGAGAATCCAGGGAGTCCCTGGTATATAGGTCTTAGAGTCCAAAAGCCAGAGAGTTCAGAGCCCTGAGGTCCAAGGGCAGGAGAAGAAGAATGTCTCAGGTCTAAGAGAGAGACAGGAAATCACTTTCTTCTGCCTTGGTTTGTTCTGTGTGGGTCCCCAGCTGATTGGATGGTGCCCATATTGAGGGTGAATCTTCTCCAATTCAGTCCACCAACTCACATGCCAATCTCTTCTGCAAACACCCTCACAGACACCAGAAATAACGTACTGCCAGTTCTTTAAGTGTTCTCTAATCCAGTCAAGCTGATGCCTAAAATTAACCATCACAGGGCCCCAGGGAGCTAAGGGTTTGTTAGAGTGGGCAAGTGGCTTTCCACGTACTTGGACATCCTTGATGATAATCGACCAGGCCTGACTGGCCCCACTCCTCCCTGACCCCAGAGTCTCGCAGTGAGCTGAGCCCATGAGTACCTGAGTGCCCTGCCCAGCCCTACCACCTTCATATACTGCACTTGACCATTTTTTCTGCTCTCCCCACACTTTGCCTGTGAGGTTGGCAGGCAATAACTCTGGCTCAGAGAACTTTAACATAGTAGATTAAGGTCAGTGGGTAGTTTATCCCCAGTTGAATCCAGAACTCACTTCTGTGGACTCATGGTCTTGTAGAAAAAGCACAAACTGAGAGTCCAAAGTCTTGCCACTGGTTCTGCCTCTGACTGGTCCTGCAGGAATCTATGAGTGTCTCTTCCTTCCTCTGAGCTGTGCTTTCCTCATCTTCCCTTAACAGGCATGAAATACAATCTAGTCACTGAATGACCCAAGACCCCTTCCGGCTCAGACAAACCATGATTCTAGCAGCATCCATGCTTTTTTCAGGGCACCACACTGTCTTCCAGAATTTGGTTGAAAATAAATGTAATTAACAGTAGAAAATAGCCACATCCACAGAGCTGCCTTTCATCTCCCTTTTAAAATATATTTAAAAAGAGATAATGACCAAAAGGAGGAGGAGGCAGTTCCTCCTCCAACTGACACATGGGGAAAAAATAAAGCATCTTCAAAGAGAACACTTCAGTAAGAGGCAGGTACGAAGGAGGCCGGCTGTGTTTTGACACCACCACCACACGGCATTGCCTGCAGGGACTCCACTGGCCCCTGGTCCAGCAGACTGCCTTATTAGACACATCCCCTTATTGACCCTGAACTCCACTCCACCTCCGTGAAGGCTCCAGCGATTGGGTCTCAGGCAAAGCCCATGGCCAATTAAATCCATAAGGCCTCTGTGTTTGGTTTGAGTTTGATTTGTTTGTTTAGCAAAATGTCAGACCAATTAAAGTGAGATCCAAGCGCCCTCAGCGAGCACACACCCCTGCAGAGTCATAAGATGTCAGGAGGGAGTCGATGAGGCCAAACTCTACTGAGGATAAGGAATGGGGGAACCCTGCACTGTGAAAGGAAGCCTTGGCCCAGAGCACACTGAGTTACCTGCTTTGGTTGACCATATATACCAAAGTCAGGGCTGCCAAACCTTAGAAAACGTGACCATGTGTCTGGTAACCCCAGATGGTCCTAATTCACATTTTCCCAGTGGAAATCCCTCCTTGTTAGACAGAAGCAGCACCTCCCTTACAACTGAGTGGATGGCACCCCTTCTCCACAGGGCAGGTTGAGGGGGTCTATGCACCAAAGGAGACAGCAGCCCAGAGCCCACAGATCTCTCTGCTGTCCACACTATAGGAACCCAAGAAGTCCCTGACTGAATGCCCTGAACTTGCTTCCTGGGCTCCCAAGGCCTCCTCCACAGTCTGTCTTCCTCTGATATGCTGAGCCACCAGAGGAATCTTCAGCCTAAGAGACACAACTTGCAAGGCACATCAGTGGAACCAAGACACTGGATTACAGTGGCTCCCCACACAATGCCCCTCTCAACAGATGATAAACTGAGATATGAAAGGTCAGGCAACTTACCCAAGGCTTTTCTGAGTGTTACCTGATGGCAGGTTCTGTCTCCTCATCAAAAAGAAATTCCTTGGGGGTTGAGGCTGATCTGCCCCTGCTCCTGCCCCTGCCACAGGTGGGAATTTTCACCCTTGACACCCAACTCAGCACAGGTGTCTGCTCACTTTGGTAGTCCATGCTGGAGTTTGATCTGCTCATTGGCCCCCCCAACCCACAGGTCTGGTCTAACCACAGCTGCTGTCACAGATCACTCTTTCAGGTCCTCCTTTGACATTTATGAACTCCCCAATTGGGTGAGAAGTGGGGCACAGACCCTCTGCTGAATCTGCAAGCAAAGGAGAGACAGGAAAGCTGAGTGGTGAGCAGAACTCAGAGGCTGCACCTTGGGAGCTGAGTCAGACTGGCTTTGCCACAACTGTGGAATCTAGAGATTGCTGTCTGCTCTTTTCTTCCTGGTGACAGTCATCAGTTGGCCTCACCTGTACAGACTCAAAGTGGCTGAGAGGACCCCACCCAGTCCTTTGCCAAGCCAGAGGACCCACTCTGCAGGTGGGGACTGGCCTCTCCAGTCGCTGTTGAGGGAGAGAGGCAGGGGACGGAGGAATGAGTCACTGTAATCATTTTCTGGCTCTTAGCCCTTATTGATTTTCAGACTTTATAGAGTAAGGAGCAACACTTTGTCCCCTGCTTCATCAAACAGAGGTGAGAAGAGAGGCCAGACATGTACTCTCCCCAGGCCAGCCTCTCCGCTGCGACTTCCTTAGTGGAAAAGCAAGGAGTTGCAAGCACACTGGAGCCCTGGCTGAGGTGTCTATAGCACCCCCAAGCTCACCCACCCTCTGCACGGTTGGGGAGGTCAAAATAAGTAGTTCAACAAGAGGACAAGAAAGGTCTGATCAGGAAGTGGGGATCCTGGTTCTCATGTCATTGCTGGCCCACTATGCCTTATGTAGACTAGGACCTGTCACTTACAATCCCTAGGGCCACAGGACGCCTCTGTTCAGAAGATTTACCATCCTTCTGTAACTTCCTTCATCCCCTAAGCAATAACAGAGCCCTACAACTGAGTCACATTCTATTGAGCCAATGGAGACCCCAGGCCATGTACTGCCGGTTATAGATCCTGTCTTTCAGAAACTGTAGCCCCAGTGTTTCATGAGGTACTAGAAAAGATGAATATGAGTATGAAACAAGAAAACAGAGAAGATCTTACTGACTTCATGACATCAACAGTACTGTTGGAGCAATCCATGTGACATCTCAAACCCAGACCCAAAGGGAACATTGGCGCCAAGGATTCAAAGTAGACTATGACAGTCTCCACATTGAAAGTCCCCCCACCCTCATTCCATACCCTCACATCACCACAGCAGCCAAGCTCCTAACAGGCCTGGGAATTTTACTGTAGTCATAGGAGGAGTGACCCTGCCCATGCAACCTCCACTTCCAATTTAAAGTGTCTGTCCCCAGGACCTAGTTTAGGCCCTTCTTTGACAGTGGCTTTGACAGCGGTTGCATAAAGCACCACATCATCACTGTCCCCTCTACAGTGCCCTATTCAGAGACCACAACACTGAAGAGTTTCCAGAGGGACCTGGGATCCAAGATATCAATAACACAATCATGTCCATCCTACATGTTGACCAAGGTAAAGGTGCTAACCTATATACACCAACCCAAGAGAGCCAAGATGATCACTGAGTGGCTCAATTTAGTAGGTACAAAGACGCAAGCAGGCAGGGAGCTAAGCAGTGCCTCTAAGACCTGCCCAGTGCTGCTCCCCCAAAGGCAACTGAAGTCCCTCTAAAGAGCAGTTGCAGAATAAATTGTTGCATCAGCCAAGCAACAACCACATGCTTCTTGAGTTACCACGTACCCAGCATGGTATCAAGGTCTAGGTATTCATCCTTTTCCTGTTGCTAATAACACGATACCATGGGCTGGCTACCCCTTTAAAAATTTAAGTTTATTTTGGCTCATGGTTTTAGAGGCCCAAGGTCTGTCCCACTGGCAGTGTCACAGTGTAATAAAGGGCATTACACAGTGAGAGATGAGTGTGTGTGTGTGTGTGTGTGTGTGCTCTGGTCTCTTTTTTTCTCATAATAAGCCACTAGAAAAAAATCATGGGGTCTCCAGCCTGATGGCCTTATCTAATCCTAATCACCTCCCAAAGACCCACATCAAAGGCAGAGTGTTTTCACCCTTTTCATACCTCACAAAGGGAATTAAATTCAAACACATGAACCTTTGGGGGACACATTGAAACTATATCCAAACCATAGCAGTATGAAAGAGAAAGGCAACATTAAATCACCATCCTTGCCCTCCAGGAATTTACAGACTAGTTAGTACGCTGGAACTAACTTTCAGGAAAAGTAGGAAAGATCACATGTTAAAATGTGGTTACACAAATGTGATAGTGAGCATTAGGCTAGAGAAGGAACAAGAGTGGACAGACAGGGTCAGACTGAGTTTCCTGGAGGGGTGGGACTTGACTTGATCCTAAAAGAATAGGCAGGGTTTGAACAGGCAAAGGAAGAAGGATGCCTGAAGGTGGAAAGAACAGGATGAACAAAGGCACTGGAGTAGGAAACCTGGCCAGAGGAGTGGTAGCTGGGGATAGGGACTGAGGGTGGATGGCGAGAGTGGCACTTAAGCCTGCCATGATATGCTAGATGAGGGGAATGACACCAGAATCCTGAGTAGGGATTGGAGAGAAAGAGGAGTTCTCTCAGGGACAAATATGAGGTCTTGATGGATTGCATATAAAAAGCCAGGAGAATCAAGAGCTTGAGGCTGAGAGATGAGGGTAATAATGCCACCCACAGCAGCTGCGTAGGTGGGAATGTAGAGATTGCATAGATGCTGTTGCAAAGGGAGGCGATTATGCCCTGAGGCAGCCAGGCACTGGCTGACACTACCCATATTTCCACTGAGAGCTGGGTGCTAGACTGGATGACCCTCAGCCACCCCACTAAGGTGATTTGTGAATCATTGTGTGGTTGGCAGGTATCATATCCTGTCCTGAGTCAGAAAGCAATGGGACTAATGGCCTAGGTAAAAATTTCCCCAGAACCCTAACCCCTTACCCCAACCCTGCCCAGCCCACTGGCTCTTGGATCTGCTAAACTCAAGACACAGCAGAGCTGTGATTCTAAAGAAAGTTTTCTCCTCCCTGTGTCTGTTCATATCTGGCTTTGCCACTGTGCTTTCTCCATTTACACACAGCTACTGAGTGCCTGCCCTGTGCCTGTCCCTGTGCCAGGTGCCAGGAGATGCTGGAGGCAGGATGGCTATGGTCTCCTGCACTGCCTCCCTTGTACCAACAGGGAATGAGCTCCCCATGTACCAAGGAGAGAAAAGCCCCCACAAGCTGGCACCGTGAGTCCCCTCTGGATTGGTAAAGCAGAAGTTGCAGCTGCCTCTGGACCTTGTACACTGAGAACCTCTCGTCACATACCAGGTCCCTATGTCAATTTCCCCTATCTGCTATAACAAAACACTATGAACTAGGGAAATTTCAATATCCCAGACTTAATCTCTCCCATTTCTGGAGGCCAGAGCCTGACACCAAGGTGTCAGTGAAAGTGCCAGAGGAGGACACTTTCTTCTATCTTCGCAACTGTCAGCACTCTTTGGCATTCCTTGGATAGTACACGCCTGCCTCCATCATCCATCCCCATCACCGCATGTGCACACCACACCCTCAGTCCTCTGCGTGTCTTGCCTCTTCTCACTAGGAAGTCATTAGACTCAGGGCCCACCCTACTCCAGCACGACCTCATCTTACATCTAGATTACATCTGCAAAGACCCTCTTTCCAAGTAAGTTCACAATCACAGGTACCTCTCTGAAAGACAGTTCGGCCCAGCACAATCCATGCCAAGTGATCTGCTACTGGGAGTTCAGGCCTTCCAGAACTGGGTAAAATGTCCCTCTCCCCAACCTCACTCAAGCACTCCTCCTAAATGCAAGTAATCTTCTAATCAAAAACTCCCCCTAGGACAAGAGTCTATAAGCCCATCCCCTCCCTCATGCTCAACTCCAGAGCAGGGATCTACAAGTGGGGCTTTGGGCCAAATCTAGCCAGCAGACCGGCCTCCGCTGTTGGCATCTGGCCACACCCGTTCTTTACGCTGGATTGCCTATGACTGCTTTTGAGGTCCAGCTTCTGAAAGGATTCTGGTGATCTGAGTCACATCTCTCATCTCTAAAACTACTCACATCCTAGGACTATGTGGGTAAGAAGACTTAATGAGCTAATTCGTGGAAAGCATTAACCACAGTGCAGGCACATAATAAGCATTCAGTAAATGTCAGCTATTACTATCGTTTTTCCAAAATTCTCAAGAAAATAGAGGGCCAGCGGCACAGTGGGGATGAAGGAGCAGGTCCCCTTCACTGGAGAACACTCCTTCTCCACTTCTTGTCCTCCTTGGCAAGCAGCCAAGAAGAAGTGAGTGACACTATTTTATAGCCAAAAAAAGTAAGGCCTGGTGAGTCTGAGGGTCTCATCTGGGCCCACCATGCAGCAGAAACAGGTCTACACTCCCAGCTTCCAAGGTCCAGGCTTTCTCAGTGACCATCACCATAATCCCCTCCACACACACAGTGGTCCAGCCAGTTCTAATCCCCATGTATCACAGCGATGGACATCAAGAGCCCCCGGGGGCCCCCAGCTCAGTGGGCACCTCCTCACTGACTCTCAGAGGTGAAGTTGATCGCTTCCATGCAATCTGAATTAATCTCATGCTTCAGGTAGAGCTGGGCTAATCAGGGGAGACAAGAAGCCAAAGTGGGTACCGTCAAATTAACAATGCCATGGCCCTAGCTCTTCAAGAAGAGAAAAACAAAGCAGGCACCAGACTGCACCCCCCACCACCCCTCAGCCTGTCGCAGGGGAAACCCAGAGCTGCTGCCACTGAGGCTCAGCAAAGCTGCTCACTCCCACCCCCAGCCCACCACCCCACATGCCAACAATGCCCCTTTGTGGCGGCTTATCTCACACTGCCAAACGAGGCTGCTTCTTGTCGGGAGCTTGTTAACAAGGAGCAGAGACACAAGTCTTTTGGGGAGAGAGGGAAATGGGCTGGGTTAGAGAGAGGGGGGCCCACGCACCTCTCCTGGCTACATATAATCCTTTCCAACACAAGGAGATTCTCGTCTCCCAAGTGAGGGGCCCACCTTCTCCCCCCACACGGGAGTGTGCAGAGCTCTCAGCCTTCAGAGCACTGCTCTCAGGGAAAAGCCTCTTCCAGGGGACAAAGAAGACACCCAGAAGCACATCTTGGCATCCCCATCCCTCTTAGCCTAAAGTTCCATGGGAGCCCTGGAGAGATCCCCCTTAGACTACTGGAAGGACTTCCTGAGAAAACAAAGGCCCTTCCTTGGGGATGGTGAAGAACAGCCGACTTTTCTCCACTTCTTGTCATCCTGTTAACTGGGACCATCTTGTGTGGGGCAGAAAAAGGACCTGAGGGCAAGGGAAGAGGAGTCATCACCCCTATGGTTCTTCCGCCAGACCACTTGGGAACGGGGATGGCTCCTGAGGAATGCAGAGGCCCAGGCCCAGGTCCACCCTGGACCAATTTACTCACACTCTTGTGGCAGTGGGGATTAAGATTTTGCAGTACTTGCCATGGGTTCTTACATGTAGCCAGTCCTAAAAAGAGCTCTTGAGCCCCTTCCCAGACCACCCACCCTGGACAGCAGTCCAGCCCCATCTTTTGCCCCTCAATTCCCAGACTAATCCTCTCTGGCCAAGCATCCTACATTTCTCTTCAGAGGAGCTCAGCATTGACACCCCTTTTCCCAGGCACCTGCCTCACTCTAGTCCTCTGGCCAGTGTCACCCCATGGGTAGGAGCCCAGGTTCCCTGACTCAGGCTCTGGCTCTGTCCCTTACTAGCTATGTGACCTTCAGCTATTTGCTTCTCTAAGCCTCAGTTTCTCTAACTGTAAAGTTGGAATAAAAAGAGAGTTATTGTAAGGATTAACTGACTCAATGCATGTACAAGAACTCAGACCAGTATTTGGCATAAAGTAAGCCCTCGATAAAGTCAACTATGCACTGTGTCGGTGATTATGACACCCGTGTCCGTGAATGGGGTGACGACGATGTGCCCAAGCTGCCTTTAGAATGTGACTCCCTTGCATTGTGCCAGCCTCCCCCGACAGCCAGCAGCGTCCTCCTCTTGTTTCTTCGCTTTCTGCTTCCCACACACGCTGCTCCTCTCCTTTGGGTATTCATAACTGAAACGTCCCTCCCTGGTGACTTGAGGACTGTCAGGAACACCAGCTGAGCTCCAATCACCAAGGAACAGAGGGAGGAAGGGAGACAGAGAACGCCTGGTTCTCACCCCTCTCCTCCTGCCTCAGCCTCAAGCCCAGCCTGCCCTCAACTGGCCTCTGGCCCCACCAACCCAGCCCTACTCCAGTTTTCAGCCTCCTCTGTACTCCTCCCAAAATGCATCCTCAGCAGGGGAGGAAATGCAAAGTGGTGGGAGAAGTAAGAGCTAAGACTAAAGGAAAGGATGCTGGGCACTGCCAGGGGACTGGGGCTTCATCTTCTTGCCATTGCTCACCAGCTGTGTGACCTCAGACAAATCATTTAACCTCTCTGTGCTTCCATTTCTTCATTGGAAATGGCAGGGATAACAACCCCTCGGCCACCTCCTTAACAAGAATGAAGCCTACTCAGAAGGATGCACCAGTGCTTTGTGAGTTACAAGGAGTAGGCCTTTGACAGCTTAGGGCTTGGAGCCCCAGAGGAAGCAAAGAGCTAAGGTTCAAGGGAGGGCCCAAATAAGCACGGAGTTTGTACTCCCCAGGCACCGTTTGAGGACCCCAGAACTCCACCTCTGAGCTTTTGGTCTGGTGGGAAAGTATGTGAATGCTGGGGGTGAGTGAGGCAGCAGAGCTGTCTCATGGTCTTTTAAAAATCTATCAGCCTCTCACATCAAATTAAAATGTAAATAGCAGCTGGTCCAGGCAGGACCTCGGGGGTGACAGGAGCCGGCCTGCGAGTAATTTCACAGACGGGAACCGGTTACATCGGATTCTGACAACTGTCTTGTTTCTGAAATTGATTTCCTCTCCCCTCGGCTTGCTGCCCTGGGAGGGCCCCGGGAGCGCGGGGAGGGGTGACTGCTCTCCAGCCCGCTGCCTTTTCCTCTCCACGGTGCCTGCCAATGAGGCCCCACCGGAACCAAGAGGGATCTCTGCAGGGCTAACAGGCAGGGCTCCGAGTTCCAGTGACTCATCAAGGCTCTTCTCTGCCCTGGAGTGAGGCCAGCCACAGCCCCAAGCAGGCTGCCAGGTGCCAGTGTGGACCCCAGGATCTGGGCTGAAGGGGCTTCCGCACTGGATGGCCCCTACCAAAGTTTGCCCCAGTTTGGCCATTCAGGATACCAGGCACTGAATGACTGGGCTTTGAATGAGACAGGCCTGCTACAGATCAGGACTGGCACAGAGACCACCCACCTAAAGGGGGTCACACAGCCCTGTGCCCAGCCCCTCACTGTTCCCAAGTCTGCAGAAAGTCTCTTTGTGGGGAGAAGTCAGGTTTCCTTGGCTGTTAATTGAATCACATTGCAGGAAGCAGAGAGGTTGTATCTCATTAGGGCCTCTGTGTCCTATCAGAGCAGCACATTGCCCGCATGACTGTCAGCATTTTCCACCCAGGACTCAGCCTCCCACTCCCCAGCTCTCCCACCTGGGCCCCTGAACTGCAGTTCCCGCTGACCACCTCAGAACTCGCCTGCCGAGCTGCCCTGACACGGAGTGACCACAGTTGTCTGGTGACAGCCAAATCCCATTTCCCGCAGCCAGAGAGGGGGCAGGCAGGCAGACAGATGACCAGAGGCAGTCAGAGCCTTGCAGCCACAGCTGAGAGGGGGAAGAATTGCTTAACTGCAGCTTGGGTTTCTTCATTTGAAAAATGGGCATAATAAGACTTTTTTCTCATGGTTGGTGTTGGGAAGAACCACTGAAAATGAGCCAAGAGGCCAAGGCCTCCAGCTTATCGCCTGCTCCATCAGGAACATCAGGGACATGATGGGAGGTTATAGGACTTGGGCAAAAAAGACTTCAGGCTTTGGAGCAGGAAGTAGTAAGACAGCCCAGCTCTGATCGGTTCATTTGTGTAAAGGGCTTATGGGGGATGGCACCTCGTGAGAACAGGACTGTGGAAGGGTGTGTGCGGGTGTGAGGGGAGTGTGCACTGTGACACTGAGGTAGTGTGGGTAGATGTGTGTGAAACGATCATGTCAGGGCATTGACTTGCAATTGACAATCAGGTCATCTATGTGTGTGATGCTCTGTAGTTTATGGTAAGGGTGACAGATCAAGGGCTGTGAGGGAGACTGACTGTTGGAGTGTATTATAGATACCGTGTGTGTGTGTGTGTGTGTGTGTGTGTGTGTGTGTGTGTGTGAAAGAGAGAGCAAATGAATGAATCAGGGTCCATGTTCTTGCAAGTGTCTACATGTGAACACCTCCCTCGGGAATTCTCGCGGACTGCCTTCACCCCAGCAAGCCTCCACACAGTGAGATTCTGTTGCACTACTGTTCAGTGGAGTAGGGAGACTTTGTGGCCCAGAGCAAGAAACATGAAGGAGGGG
This sequence comes from Dasyprocta punctata, assembly GCA_004363535.1. Lineage (NCBI taxonomy): Eukaryota > Metazoa > Chordata > Mammalia > Rodentia > Dasyproctidae > Dasyprocta > Dasyprocta punctata. Next base: position 129,685 of record RJWM01000579.1, read on the forward strand.
GTGGGGGGAGCAGGTGGGGAGGCCCCTGCTGTCCAGGGCTTCCTTCTAGGAAGGGCCACCTCATCTAGCCCAGTGGTCCAGCAACCAGAAAGGATATGGCCCTTGTTGGTAGGCACAGGAGGGCAACATTACCATGCCCAGCTTCCCATGTTTTTTAAGATGTATTGCTTCTTGCTAACAGTGACTTTGGGCAAGTTGCTTTCCTGTACAGCCTCAGTTTTTCTATTTGTAAAAAGGAAAGATCCGGGTAGACGACTCATACCTGTGCATACATGTGACACAAGTCATATATATGATTTTGGGGTTTTTGTTTGCTTATTGTTTTGTTTTGTTTTTGTATTTTTTGAGACAAGGTATCACTGTGCAGTTCAGGCTGGTTTGAGCTCACTTTGTAGCCCAGGCTGATCTCAAACTTGCAATAATCCTCCTACCTCAGCCTCCCGAGTACTGGGATTACAGGCATGTGCCACCACACCCAGCTCATATATATACATAATTTTAAATCTTCCAGTTGTCATATGTTCAAAACAAAAAAAAAAAGATGGGATTAATTATAATCATATATTTAATTTGACTCAGTATACCTAAAATATTAACATGGGACCAATGTAAAGTATATTGAGATATTTTGCACTCTTCCTTTTCTTCCTCTATTTTTGAAACTATTTTTATACTTATAGCACATTTCAGTTGGACTAGCCATGTTTCAAGTGACCAACAGTCATGGATGGCTGGAGGCTACATATTTAGTAGTGCAGGTCTTTATCTGAGCTCCACAACTCTAGGGAGGGCTCTGCGGAGTATTCTGGCAAGTGACATCTTAAGCTGACAACTTGGTTTGTGTGGATTTATCCAATGCTTTCCTTAGAACAGGAGAGCAGCATGAGAACCTAGGAGCAAGAACAGAACCCAGGATTCTTTCTTTGTAATATATATATTCTTATTAGTGCTTATAAATTATATAGTGTATTAGGTTTTATTTTGGCATTTTCATACTTGTATGTAACATACTTTAATCATATACACCCCTCACTACTCTCCTTGACTCTCCCTCCAACCCCTTTTCTCTTGTCTAATAGTCTCCCTTCTATTTCATGTCAATATTGTCTTCTTTCTAGCTTCCAGATCTTAAGGGGAATCTTGTGATACTTGTCTCTTTTAGTCTAGCTTATTTTGCTTAACATAATGACCTCCAGTTTCATCCATTTTCCTGAAAATGACATGATTTCATTCTTCTTCATGGCTGGATGATACTCTGTGTGTATATATACCACGTTTTCTTTTTTTATTCTTTTTTTTAATTTTATTTTAAAGATAGTAAAATCCAACAAAACAAAACAGAACAAAGTCAATCAAGACAAAGCAGTAGAATTGGTACAGAACTTCAAAGCAGGATACCAGGAATACAATAGCTACCATAGTATATCTTGTTATCGTCACAATAGTTGTCCACTCCATCAGGTATAGCAAAATCAAACCAAAAACAAAACAAAATAAAACGAATCAAAACAGAATATTGAATAAAGCAAAACAGTGAGAACAATATTGGGCCTCAAAGACAAGATAGAAGGGAATCCCCCATATTTGCTACACTGCATACTGTTATCCTCCCAAGAGATGCTCAGACTGCTGGCCCCATGCCCACAAAATCAACCAAACAATACAAGCACTCAGTTGCTTTATGTACCTTAGTTGCTACCAACTTAGCTGGTCCTCCGAACCAGCAGCAAGAGCCCTACATCCCAGGACACCCACTTGGCCCAACCCATGCAGGGGTCGGTCCCAGTCCCCAGATGGTTCATTGCAGGAAGAGCAGAAGCCACCCTGTTCCCCGCCCCTCCCCCAGCACTTCACTTCTCCAGTAAAAAATGGAAGCATCTGCAGTGCAAGGCCCGATTTGTTGATGTAAAATCTCACTCTATATTCCACCCAGGTTTATACGAGTGAATTATGCAAATCTTTGATGGAAAAATATTCCTCCGCACATCCTTGAGAGTGTAAAACCTTAGTCAATAATTCATACTCCGATGTCTCTGACTGCAGGCTTTTTCTTCATTATAACTTGCACCTCGTTATTTGTCTTTCGCATTTTATTGTATATCCTAGTGTAATGCTGTGCATTATAAAATTTATCTGCTTCATTATTTGATGAGCTGGGGCTGGGGAATGTGCTGAGACTCTGGTGCAAGGGCCTGCGGCCAGGCCTGGCTTCAACATCAAATCCCCAACAACGAGACAGCAGATGATGTGGTTGTCTGTGTGGTATGACTTCGGGGCACCAAAAGCCACCCTTCATCCCTCTACACCTGTTTTAATGTCCCCTCACTCACCAGCTGCTGTTTCAGGTCACACCATTGCAGTTCTGTGGCTTCTTTCCTTTCTCCAGAGGCATATTTGTCCATAAAAGTCAGATGTCCCTGGAGAGCTTGCTGAAAGAACTTTGTCTGAGCAGATCTCTGAAACTGGAAGGGAGAAAAATCCTGAGGACACTGGAAGGAAAGAGGAGAAAGGGCCAGCCAGTGAAGTGGAGCAGAGACAGAGCATCAGGGGTAGGGGTGGGTCAGAAGCCCCATTTGTGAAGAGAACACAGAGCCCTTTGGTACCATTTCCCAAGTTGGGCAGAAACAGGCTTCAGTGAACTTATCTCCACCCTGCAGAACCTAGTGTGGGCAGGGCTCTTCCCCAAAAGTGGGGTGTGAAAGGTAGTATCTATTCTTGAAGACAAAGGTGGCCCCCTCCCCATTTACTATGCGGTGCCCCCACACACATGGGACACCTGTATTTCTCCCAGCAAGGTGACACCAGTACGGATTGCAGCCACTGCTTTATTGTCTGTTTTTACCCCAAGTGACACATCCTGACATCAGATGCCTTACACCTCTTGTTCTCTGCCAATCCAGAAGCCAGCACAAGACCTGACACATGCATGCTTATAGGATGGATGGAGTACACCTTCCCAGGTGCTCCTGGCCAAAAAGAATTTCTCATACCACCCCCCAACCAGGGAAACTCATCAGATGTTCCTTGAGCTCATGCTGCCCAGGCAGGCATCTATCTTCCCTGTTCCTCTAGGAAGCAAGGACCCTGACTCACTGTCATGTGACTCTGCCAAGCCCAGCCTTGTGATAGTCAAGCTCATGTAGTCTGAGTTGCACAGAGGAACATGGGGGCACTCTCCTGAGGAGCCCCACCATCTTTCTCCTGCCTTCACCATCCCCCAGCTGCTGGCCAAGTGCTCATCTCAGAGAAGGGGCCCATGGCTGACATGTTTCTTGCCATGCCAGCAGGAGGATTTTCCTGATGACCTGCCAGGGCTTTGGTGGCTTCTTGGAGAGTTCCTTGGGTCAGAGTTCAGGATGGGATGAGGTGCAAGACCTGCTAGCCCTACCAGAAGATTTTTGATTGCAGTGATTCTATCCAGGGGGGCCTCTTGAAGTATTTTGTTAGAAAGAACAAAATAGGAATAAATAAGCCTTCACCATTCAAGCAAGTGGAGCCCTGGCTTTGGAGCAGGGCTATTAACCTCTAACTGAAATTTAGTGTTTCCTTCCATTGTGAACAAAAGTCGCAAACCCCAGCAGCTACAGTATGTCTGTCTGCATCACCAATAAAAGTCCAGAGATATTTTCATGTTCAATCACATCTGTTGCAGATATCTCAAAATATCATTGCTCATCATCATTATTACAAAAGCATGGTAAAAATAGCCCAGTAATTATAAGACGTACCAGTATATCTTACTTTGTAAAGAACAATGGAGAAGAATACGTACTCATACAAGGTGTGATAAGAAAAATTACAGTGAATGTTTGCATTTTTTAACTTACTACAGTGAAGGACATGTTGCCGTTAATCCCCCTCAAAATATTCCCCCTTGCTTTAAACACACATATCCCATCATTCTTGACAATGAGTTTTCCCTATAATAAGGTTTTTAAATTTAAACATTGACCATATTTTTCCATCACCCTTGTAGGTAATATACAATATCCAAAGTTTGCTTTTTAATATTTCCATAATGATATTTCCATATAACCACTTTCCCTTTTTAATTCTACGTATGCTGTGCATGTAAAAACAATCCAAGTTGACTGGGGTCACTAGAGAGGTCCAGGGAATGTAGGAAGCCCAGGTGAAGAGGCCACTGCCCCAGGCATGGATGGGGCAGCTGAGGGAGGGGCTTCTGCAGCACATGTGCCTCCCCCAGGCTGGCCCTGAGACCCTCACAGCCCCCTGCGCCTCCTCCCCTCCCCAGTCCCGGCCATGATCACCTCCCACCCCAACACCACCATCGCCATCAAGGGCCAGGCAAAGGAGCTGAACTGCACAGCCCGCGGAGAGCGGCCCATCATCATCCGCTGGGAGAAGGGAGACACGGTCATTGACCCCGACAGAGTCATGAGATATGCCATTGCCACCAAGGACAACGGTGACGAGGTTGTCTCTACATTGAAGGTGAGAACCCAGCCCCAGTCCCTGGGGATACTAGGGAGCCCACCCCAAGAAGGGAGTGGGGAGCCTAGCACATTACATCTGTACCCAAAGAAACAAAACAGAGAGTCTGGGACCCCTGTCTCACATCAAAAAGCACCTACCTATTCCCACTCATCTCTCTTCTCCACCCAGGAGCCTCCACTCAGAATCTCACTGTAACTTCTTTTTGACAACCCCACAGTCATCAGCTGTGCATTCTTCCATCTCTCCTTCCTTTCTGGAACCTATGGGCTCCATTCTCCTTCCTGGGATCTTTTAGCCCCTCCCTTCCACCTCCCCTTCCTGCGGTGGACACTGGTGCAAGGGTCTGGGGCTGGGCCTGGGGCCGGGCCTGGCTTTGACATGGAATCCCAAATGATGAGACAGCAGAGTATGTGGCTGTCTGCATGGGGCTCTCTAGGAACACTCTTTGGAACTCTCCAGAAAGAGAATCCCTTGACCAAGTCCCCCGTGGGTCCTCCTTGCAGGACAATATGGTCTTGCTGATGCCCCTGGGTGGTCCCCATCGACTGATCAGCTCTAAAAGACTCTCCTATTTCCTCCCTCTCTTACCCCTGCTGGCTGCCTCCAGCTGAAGCCAGCTGACCGTGGGGACTCTGTGTTCTTCAGCTGCCATGCTATCAACTCGTATGGGGAGGACCGGGGCTTGATCCAGCTCACTGTGCAAGGTACGGTCCCCCACCCCACCTTCTTAACCTGTTTCCCTGGGGTTTGGCAGTCCACAGCTGAGTCCATCTCAGAAAGCAGGGTCATCACCCACACCACGGTGGAGGATGGCGGGGTGGCCTTGTGGGGAAAAGCTTCCCTCTGCACCTCTCTTGCTCAGAGCAGGAAGATGAGTTCCTTTTAGACACACCTTGCACAGCAACCATTTGTGATGCCTACAGCCCTTGTAGAGACCCACCGAGCCCAGAAGGCTCCCAGGCCCAGACCTGAGGTGGAGGTATGGGAAGGAAAGTCACCTGGAGATGCTGAGAGCACTGAATGGAGGGAGACACAGGTCAGAGGCTCTGAGGAGTCCCTGCAAAAAGGATGTGTACCCTTTGGCCTCCCTCAGGCCAAGAACAGACAAGGCCAAGTGACCAAGCTGGGCTCCTCAGCCTCTGAGCCAGGCTACTGGCCTTCTCCAACCCCAACCATGGCCTAAACCCAGGGCTCCAAGACCCTTGGTTAGACCACTGGCAACGTCAGCTCCCAGGGCTAAGCAGGAGGCCAAGTTCCCTGATGCTGTCCTCACCTCTATCCTCTTCCCTGCCACATTCCAGAGCCCCCTGACCCCCCAGAGCTGGAGATCCGGGAGGTGAAGGCCCGAAGCATGAACCTACGCTGGACCCAGAGATTCGATGGGAACAGCATCATCACCGGCTTTGACATCGAGTACAAGAACAAATCAGGTGGGTGCTGAGTTAGGAGGTGATAGTCATGCCCCTGGCATCAGAAGTGCCCATGTAAGACAGACACACTCACAGCCTCTGGTCCACAAGCACCGGTGGCTTTTGAAGGGAGGGACATTGGCCAGGCTAGGAACCCAGGATGCAGACTGAGGGTTGATAGGGTGGGGCATCAGCCGCTTCTTTCCAGGACTGCCCCTGGGCCAAGCTTCTCAAGAGTGATCTATTTTAAAGCAGTTTAAAGGAGCTGAGCTTAGGGCTATGGGCTTTCTCTGTGGGGACATCATGAGCGTGTCTGGTCATCTGGGTGCTCTTGGTTTGGAAAGAGGTCAGAGAGTTGGTCCCGCTGGCTCTGTGAGGCAACCCAGCCACTGTAACATATGGTGGGACAGAGGGAATGCTAGGCTCCAAGTGACTGGAAACCGTGGTGGGTCCCACAGTCAGGTGGTAGGAGTGGCACAGAGGGGCATTGAGGGACAGCAGGGGGTACCTGCGTAGCTTCAAGGCAGAAGTGAGAAGAAAACACTTCTCACTCTGGATCCTGGTGTGCCTTTTGAATTCAATACCACAAGCCTATATCGGCTTCTCAAAATCACTTAAAAATGCAACGTGAAGAATCTGGAGAACTCAACCCTCCCCGCCACTCCCCTGCCAGCCCTAGTTAATCTGAGCTCTTAGCTTACATTACAGGTTGAGTTTTCTCTTCTAGTCTTCCAGGCCCTTCCTCTCCCACTTAGACAGCACAAGGTTTTGGCTGGCCGGCTGTGTTCTCCTTTGATCAGTCAAGTGCTGTCCCCCACTGCATCCCCAGCACCAGGCACAGGGCCACCCACATGTAGATACTGAGCTTACGGTCTTGAGGAAGGGAAAGCGAGACTCAGGAAAACTTCTCATCTCTGCGGTGTGCACACCCCTTTGAGGAGTCACTTTGTCCAGGGCACTGCATGGTCATCTTGGATACTAATTGCTACAGGGGAGTCTTGCCCTCAGAATCTTCCAATCTAGTTGCATTCAACCACCAGGTCTTATCGTGAGTGCAAGAGGACAGAGGAGAGCCTGCAGCCAGCAGGGGTCGTCAGGAAAGACTTCTCTCTAACCCCTTGCAGAAGCTGTACTGAGCTGAGTAGAGGACTGAAAGACAGTGGGTCACCAATTGGAGGGAAGAGATGGGCAGGGCTGAAGCAAGGTACAGAGCACCCCAGAGAGTTGTGGAGGCCCAGCCCAGGGTTCGTAGATGCAGTTCATGGGCACTAAGGTTATAAAAGTACTCTGGGGCACGGTTGGGAAGGAGGCACTCAGGGTGAGGAAGGTCTGAGCTAGCAACATCTCGGCTCCCAGGCAGAGACTTGAGCCTCTAACGTGGCACCTTAGGAAAAAGGAGGATGTGAGTGGAAGAAATCATAGCCAAGAGATAAACACGGAGGCTGTCATAGCCTGCGGCTGGGGAGAAGTGACTAGAAAATAGCACAGAGGGAAACAGGCCGAGTGTGCCTGTCCATGCACCTCAGAGATCCTGGGGCTGGGTACAGCCACCCAGGAGCAAACAGGAAGGGCCGTCAGCCCCATACGGCAGTGCTGCTCCATCTCTCCACCCCACCCCAGCTCACATTTATGTGAATAGCAGGTGCCTGGGCTGTCACTCACTCCCCTCTGCCTCTGATCTTGCCCTTCTCCCCCATGCTCCCCTGTGGCCTGCTTGCCACACCACCACCACTGACCACGCTAATGTGTGGAAAGCTGTCCTGAGGGCTGCTCAACAGGGCGCCACTGAGAACATCACACGTCTGGAGAGGGGAAAATGCAGTGGGGAAGCAGCCAGGGAAGAAGCTCTTCTCACATGCCCCACCCTGACCTCTCTGGGCTGCCCTGCAGGATATGGAGCAGCCATAGCCCAGAGCGAGCAATGGCAGGACAGGTGGGCAAGAGAGAGGGGGGATGGTGACAGCTCAACTGGAGACTCTCCCCACCCCAACGGTTTGGCACAGATAAGAAAAGAAACTGCAGCATCCAGAGTCCTGAGAAGGCAGCCACTCCTTGCCCTACCTTTGGGTGAGACCACCTGCAGGACAGCCCTCCTGCAAGCACTACAGAGTACTGTCATTAGAGGCAGACAGAGGCCATGAGCACTGCACAGCTTCCATCTGTGAAGTGGAAACAGAACGCCTGCCTTGTGGGTTTACTTGGAGACCTCAGGAAAGCAGGTAGCATGAAGCTCAAGTGAACCTTCAATGTTAAGTCTCTCCTGTTCTAACTCAAGTACGTCATGTGGCAATTTCGAGTCCTGTGGGACTTGCATGATGAAATATGTGTGTCTGTCAGTCAGCCGCATATACTGAGTGTCAATTTTTTTTTTTTTTTGCAAAATCATGCACCAGCTGTGCAGTAGGAAAAGGAAGAAGAGATAGAATGCTGTCCTTGGACATGCAGTGCAGTTGGAGTGAGAACATACACTACAAACTACACACTGCACACACACACACACACACACACACATACACACACACACACACTTCAGAACCATTACACAGCACTCTCCAATCAAGGGTAATATATTGTACTGTGTGAGAACTAACAAAGGTGTCCATAGAATGAAGGAAGACTCAAAGAAAGGAGGGAGTATAGACATGCATAGTATGGATGGCTAAGTACCCCCTCCTTGCACCTGTGGAGTAGAGGGTGAGAATCATTGCCAAAGCCAAAGACTTGAGTTGATCTTTAGCAAGTACTTAAAGTTTTTGGGCACCTGGTTTGTCTATAAAATGGAGATGGTGACACTACATTCGTTGTCAGGGGCATTGTGAGGATTTGAGGAGCGTGATGATATGTAGAAATGCCTGGCACTGAACTTTCATGGGTCTCCATCATGCATCTCCATCCTTCCACCCCGCTTCCTCTCACTCTAGACCACATCTGCTCCCAATCACTTTCTGTGCTCTCCCACCCCTCCCTGTTCCTTTGCCAGATTTTCTGCCATGTTGCTCATTGTGCTAATTTTCCAAGGGAAATTACCAAGTCTGCCCTTTCTAAGCCATCCTGCTCATGCTGACTTCTCCAGGCCCCAGGCAGCAGAGTAATAATACATGAATGCTGAATGATAAATAGCACCATCCACACAAATCTATCAGATGGTGCTGTGCAGATTTAAAAATGCAGACACCACATTTTGCCCCCATTTGCCAAGCAAGAAGGAGGGGTGGATTGTCTGAGGATGACCTTCCAAACCCAGCAGGATGCCTCATGGGTGAGCTGGCTCGGGGGCTGTGCTGTCCCCTGTGCAAGGAGCCAGTCTGCTATGGCATGTCACTCTGTGGGGGCAGGTGCGTGGCTGGTGTTGGGTTGTCGTGAGCTGCTATTGTGATGTAGGAAACCGCAGAATGATCGCCATGGGGGGCTCAGAGCCATGACGCAGGGGGAAAAATCAGAGATGCAGAATGGATTTGTTTCCCCAATGTAGGCAAATAAATGCTTCTTTTATCCAAGCTGTGTCCTTTCTACAGTGAATGTGGCTCCTGAAAAATCAGACTCCCAAGCCCCTCTCAGCAAGGATTCTACAGAGCAGAAGGTGCTGACATCTCCCAAGCCACATCCTTGGTTTTTAAGAAGAATATTTTGCATCACAAACGCTTTGATGAAGAAAAGAAGAGAGAGCCCTTAATGAAATATGTTAATCTGAGAAATCCAGGCTCATATGAAAGAGAATATTAAAAGAGACAGTATTCACCAAAGCTGGCTTGGTACTCTGAGAGAACTCAAAGAGGAAGGGGAAGAAATAAGGCCCCTCAGTTCAGCTCTTCATGGTCAGGGAGATGGCAGTGATCAAGTTTGGAAAATCAACTAGAGCCCTCCAGATTTGACTCTGATGCATTAGCCTGGAGGATTGTGGGGAGAGAGCTGTTTTGCACTAACATCAAAGATGATTTGGGAACACAAGGTCAAATCCACCTACAAACTACTGGCAAAAAAGAAAGGCGCTCTCTCTAGGGTATCCCTCCCCCATACTCTTATGATTGGCAGCTGAGTGAGGCAAGGAAAGGAAAGGCGAAGGGTATTTAGTGTGACTACAAAATACAGAGGAACTCCATGTTCAACATAAAAGACAAAGAAAAATGGCTCTGATTTAGCACCAACCACAGGTTTCAAGTGTCCAGTACTGGCAGAGTATATGTTGAGGGTGGGCTCAAAATACCATAGGTGAGCAGCAACAGATTGAAGCTGAGGGGCTGACAGCATGAGCCAGGTGGGGCTCATGTGGGGTTCAGGTCGTGGTATGAAACTTCACCTTTATCCTAATAGAAAAAAGAAATGAGTGAAGGATTTTATTTAGGGGATGGAAGTATCCAATTTGTGCTTTGGGAGAACCACTTTAAGGGCAAAATAGAGTGCTTGCCCTGTGAGATGGGCTCAGTTCTCTGCAGAATGAATGATGGCGACAGCACCCAGAACAAGTGGAAGGGGCCAAAGGACACACACTGGGTGCTGGAAGGCTGGCAAGGCAGTTATTTCAACTAGTCCAGATGAGGGATGGCAATGGCATGGCCTGAGGTAGATACAGAGGTGAAGGGGTGTGATGATATTTGAGAATGACATGGGACACAAACACTATTGGGTTTGATAGCAAGGGAGAGAAAAGGAAGCATTCAGAATAGCACCAAACTTTTGTAGCACATGGGATGGATGATAGTGCCTCTCCAAGATGAGAAATCCAGAAAGGAGATGGATTGACTGGATGTACCGTCAAGAATTCTATCTCAGACATGTTGAGTTTGGGGTGCCAATGGACCATCCAAGCAAACCGTTGGCTCTGAGGGGCCAGAGTTCAAAGGAGAAGCCAGGGCTGGATAGTGACCCAGAAGTTGTCTACCTGTAGATGGAACTAGAAGACATGAGTGGGGAAAGTGTACAGCATGAGAGGGGGAGAGGTGAGGATGGAATCTGGGGGGAGCTCTAACCATCAATGGCAAGGAGAGGATCCAGCTGCAAATAGACAGAAAAACTGACCCAAAGCATTAAACACACACACACACACACACACACACTTTTATTAAGCAGCCAAGGAGAGAGCATTTCAAGAAAGAGAGAAGTCTCAGTGTTGAACACACCTGAGAAATTAGGTGAGAAAGTGGTTTTGGAGGTGCAGAGGTCATCTATACCACAGAGATATAGCACTGATGTCACAGAAAGACATGAAGAGCAACGGCAAGCATTCAAGTTGTCCATCACTGCACCAGGCACTTCACAGGTGCCTGGGAAATGTTAATGCCACTTCTTCTTAGCCCCTCTGTTTTTCAGACACATCCCATGAGCCTCCTGCCTCTGCCTGCACTCATCAAAAATGAATACACTGACTTCTGATCATTCTCCCTCTCCTATAAACACGGGCAAATCAAATGTGATTTGTGAGCTGGCACCAGCTCGTGGGATGCCACAGAGAGAAGTGAGCACCTGCTCCACTTTCCTAGCCTGTTCCATCCCAAACCAAAGAGGTGTCCCCAGCAGGCAGGAGCATGCATATTTGCAACTGTGGCTTAACCTAGAAGCCACCAAGTGACTTTCTGGGTGATGGGGTGTTTTTAAAGACAAGGAGAAAATAATGTGTTTCTGAGCATCAGCAGCCAGCCATTTTGTTCCTTTGGCTCACACAACCAGAGAATTAAATGCAAAACTACAGATGGGAGCTGGGCTGGTGCCCTTCACAGATGCCGAGCCTGCACAGCTGAGAGTGGTGTTTTAAAAAGCGTGAGGATTTCAGTTAACCAGAGTTTGGGGAAAACAGGATCCTCTTGATTCATCAGGCATTAGCCTTAAAAATGTATCTTCTTAAAGTCTTCCTAGAATGTGCTCACCTCCTTTCCTGCTTTAGGAATTAAACTGTAGTGAATACAATTTAATCTTTTGTATTGAGGATTTTTTTAGGATGCTCTACAGTGGATTTAAAAGGTGTAGAAAATTAGCCTGAATAGTGATACCCAGACATGCCCTGGGGACACTTTTAAACCCTACTATCAGCTCATGTGCTTTGGCTTTTTTTTTTTTCTTTTTTCCTTTTCGAAGTGAAGTGCCCAAGAAGGCATCTAGTTAAGAATTCTGGCTTTGGAAGGTCCTTGCTGAGCACTTGCTGTAGCTGCAACTGCTTCCCATTTTTCTGTGGAATCCCCTGGTAGGCACACAGCAAGCATATATTGAGTGAATGACTAGATTCCTCTGGAGATGCAGGATGTTTACAGTCACAGTATCCCTTAGTGGCATTTATCTGGTAGTTTCACATTCTACGGTTTTGCTAAACATTAGTCCGGGAATGGACTGCCTTTCCCCTTGGATGAATCCTGAACATGTTAATCCCTTTGTTGGTCCCTGATCTGAAAGACTCAGAGACCTATCCTTTCCTTGCTGGTATAGGAAAGAGGGTGAAGTTGGGGCTAGGGCCTCTGGCACTTGGCCTGTTCCCTTCAACCCTGACACATAATATTCAAGACCACCATCTCACAAGAGCACAAGGCAGGGAAATAAAGAACCTCACAAAGAGAAGGAGAAGGGGGGGTGAAGACTAGGCTTCCTCCTTTACACAGGGATTATATTGTGGATGGCACAGCTTGAAGGTAGAACAGGTCACTGATGTACAGGCCTAGGAAGAAGGAAACTAGCCAATCAGACCCTCCGGGATTTCTAGGAAATGGTGATCTTGGCAAGAACCTTCGAAAACATCTTGTCCAATCCTGTCTTGAGGTTCAGCTCACAAGCTGGCCAGTGGCAGAAGAGGGTCTGGCTTTTCTCAACCTGGAGCTTTGTGAGACAGATCCATTGTACTCCCTGTAAAGTTGTTTAGGACTTTACCCTTTCTCTACAGCCTCAGTGGACTGGACAACTATGAATGTCCAGTTAAGAAAGACATGGACTGGTGCCTGATGTGGGGTAGGGATGCCAAATTTCACCTGAATGTGCTTTGAAATGATTATCTTTTCTCCAGACTCCTGGGACTTCAAGCAGTCCACACGTAACATCTCCCCCACCATCAATCAGGCCAACATTGTGGACTTGCACCCAGCTTCTGTGTACAGCATCCGCATGTACTCCTTCAACAAGATTGGTCGCAGTGAGCCAAGCAAGGAACTCACCATCAGCACAGAGGAGGCCGGTGAGCATTTTAGCCTGTATCCCCCGCCCATGGTCTTGAAGATCAAGGATAAGATGAGGGACCCCTACCAACCCTGTCCACTGGCAATTGGCTTGTGATTGAAAGACAGGAGGAGAGAGATTCCAACATTTTTTTTATATCTGCCCCTGCATTATTGGAGGTTGGTTTTGCTTGTTTTGTTTCCTGACCCTTTTCTAAGTAGAGCTCTAGATGCTGGGCTCTGTGGAGCTGTCCGTGGTCCTGCCTCCCACTTTCTTGGCCCGGTCTCTTCGGAAAAAACACAGTGGTACCTCGGTTCACGAATTTAATTCTTTCCACGTTTCTAGTCACAAACCTAACTGGATGAGAACCAGATCAAATTCAATGGTTAGATTCAATGTTGACCTTATGGGGAAATTTGATTTGCAACCAGAATCATGGAAAGTATTAAGTTCATGAACAAAGGTGCCACTGCTGGATCTGCAATAGATGCAGTCCTAGACCCCTGAATCACTTTCTGTGGCCTTTGTCACAGAGTTTTAGAAAAATTTAAACAAGATTTCTTTTGCTGATGGCCGTGGTGGCACATGCCCGTAATCCCAGCATTCAGGAGATTAAGACAGAAAGACCACCAAAAGTTTGAGGCCAACCTGAACTACATAACTAGTGAGATTCTGTCTCAAAAACAACAACAACAAAAGAACAAAAAAATTCTCTTGCTGTGTTTTTATTGTTATTATCAAACAAAATAATAAACTTTCAAAATATATGCACAATTTTACAAATATTCATAAAGTAAAAATGAGCATAATAAATGCTATCATCAATTACCAGCATGAAGAACCAAAGTTGAGATTCTCTGCTATCTATATATCAGCTTCTCCTTCCTCCTCAGTTGTCCTCCAGCTCAGGAGGATGGAAGTGAGGCTACAGGATTCTGTCCTCTGCCAAGGCCTGACTCATGTGGCTTTTTCTGTACCCCAGCTCCTGATGGACCCCCCATGGATGTCACCTTGCAGCCAGTGACCTCACAGAGCATCCAAGTGACTTGGAAGGTAACTGAAATTGTGTCTTATTTCCTGCCTCAATCCAGGAATGAAGCTCCAGCAAGTTTACTAATCTCTGATTTCATAGAATACCCATGCCCTGTCAGGGGTAGAGGCAAAGGGCAGTAAAAGTCAGCTCTCTCCCCACCAACCCCTGTTCCTCTCCCATTCTGGCTGCCTTAGGAGGGATGGGCAGTGCCTTGAATGATATGAAGAATGTGCCAGTGCCAAGACAGTTCTCCAGCTACACTGGCCCATCCTTAAACCCTGTATATTGTAGGAAGGAACTGGATTTGTTTGGTACAGTTTCCCGTATGCACCATCGTGATGAAAATTGTTGCCCTCTCATGGGGGGGAGGGGGACACCAGTGTTGCTGCAGCTACTTCTAAGGGCTTGACCTGTGAGATCTAGGAAGTAGATTTGTCACTCAAGAAAGTCTTAGAGGAGACCCCTCAACTGGACAGGGAAAAAAGCGGAACTGAGACATGGTTTCCTGAGGGCTCTGGCCTGAGGGTGTATCCCACCATGCACACCTACAGCTTGACAATCCATAACTTCCTATCTGCACCTTCCAGTGTCCAAGTGCTTGCTCTTCTGCAGACTTGTCTGACCTTCTCTCTGCTCCCTTGCGGTGGCCAGAGAAGGTATTTCCATCCTTATGTGTCAGAGGAAGCCATGAATGCAGAAATGCAAGGTGACTTCTCTGTAGTTGCCAGGTAGAGCCAGGCATGGGATGTGAAGGTTTGTAGTCCTATCACCCTGTTGCCCTAGCACAACCCACTGCACAGAGTTCTGGAACAGACTGTGTTTTGCTTGCTTTTCACTCAATGCTGAGACAGAATACCTGATGCCCAAAATTAGGGAAGGAAAGGTTTATTTCTTACAGTGCTCAGGGGGTTTCAGTCCATACTTAGTTGGCTCCAAGGCAGCATGGCATGACCAGGCAGCCATTCATGGTAGCCGCCAAACAGCAAGGCACATGAACTGGGCAAGAAAGAGAGTGCAAGACTGTGCATCCCTCCAGTACTTATACTGTATGTCGGCTCCACCCCTGGGTGGGTGCAGCACTCACATCACCAATCTCAGTGCTAGACAACAAACCAATCAGGAATGCCACACTCAGTCCCGTCCAAATTACATGAGGCCTTGGGGGGACACAGGACAAACCAATACAGACTGCCTTCTTAGGGCCAGTCTTTGTTCTCCTTGGGGCATTCTCATCCCAACCATGGGTCTTGGGGGTAGCCTCATCTTCATGAAAGATCAACTCTCCAAGGTTGTAGCTGACTCTGACTCTTGTCAGGAAAAGGCAGGTACATTAGTCTTTCTATGGGCTCTTCGGGAAAGTGAAATTGAACATGCAAGAAAGGGGCTTAGAAACATTTTTCTTACCAAGACACACACATACATAGAAGTAGCTGCCTGGTTCCTTCCTTCCACAGAGGAAAATGAGGCAGGGACTGGGTACTTGGTCCTTGCTGGAGCCCCCTAGAAAATCCCTGGAGCCATGGTTCCTCTGAAGAATCAGATCTGGGCTCCAGAGCTTTTCTCAGAAACTGGAGGTGAGGCCAGAGTCCAACTCCCCAGTTTGTCTGTATCCTAGCCCTGGACCTAATTCCTAGATATTGGCTGAGGGACCTGGGAGGTGGGGTTGGGAAACGAATACCTATGTAAAACACTGAGATGTTTGGCTACAATATCTGACCCAGAGGTCGATAAAAATTTAGAATCAGATTTACTTCTCCAAAGTCTCATAATGAAAAATAAAATTGATTAGAAAGTTAGAACTTCAGAATGAACCAGCTGGTCAATAAATTTTGGGACTGACTTCTCAGGGGAATTTTTTTTAACACTGAGAAACAGATTAATGAAAAATAAAGATTCACTTGAAAGGTAAGTCACTTCGTTTTAAGACTCTTTCCACAAGATGGATCACCCCTGCTTTATGACATAAATTTGCAATCAGCCCTATTGATTTCTTAATGCTTTAGAGAAATATTGTTAAGATTGATTTAAATCATGAGTGTGCTTGTCAGGAGGGAGAAAATAGGAGAGAAGAGAGAGACAGAAGAAGAGAGAATAAAAAGAGGAAGGAAGGAGAAAGGATCTGTAAAGATTTATATGCTTTGTGGATATGTGTGTGTATGCAGTTGTGTGTATGTCAGATGCCCACCCAAGGCCTCTGTCAATGTATGTTGATGTGGTCATGTGTACACATGTGTGTCTTGGCACAAAAGGCCTGGATATTGAGCGTGTACATCATTGCATAATGGCGTTCATAATGCTATATCGTGTGCATGTGGATGTGAGTATATGCAGTATGAGTATGTGTTAGTGTGCAGATGAGGTCATCAAGCTCTTGAAGATGTGTCTGTGTCTCTAATAAATGTCTCTGTAGGTATGCATGCACATGTAAGCATGCACGTGCAGATACAAGACTCAACTGCAGGAATCTGCCCCATTACAGAATAACACACAGGACTGCCCAAGTGCAGAGAAAAACATTATTCAGGCAATAACAAAAAGTCAAGTCAATTAAACGCACACACCTATTTAGTCAGTTCAAAACAATTATGTTAAATTACAAACTTCATTTTATTGAGTTAACAGGGAGCTTAAAATGCAGTTCATTTAAACATTCATTGAATTAAAAAAAACAGTGGGACTGTTTAACTAACTTAATTGTTCTTGATCTCACTATTTTTTAGTACAATAAAAGGTGGGCTTTTAAATTAACTTCATTGTTTTAAAAGCCTGATTCAAGCTGTTTTTATATGCACTGGAGTGGCTATTCTGTCTCAATTTATGGACCAGCAGCCCAGTCGTTAAAGGAGGCATCTTCTACTTGGGGGGTGAAATGTGTCTAGCTGTGGGCCAAAGTGTGGATTTCGATGTTGGTTTTGATGAATCTGGACAAGCGCATTCCTGGTTCTGAACCTAAGTAAATATATTGACGTGTGCGTGTGCATGCATGCGTGTGTGTGCATGCATGTGTGTTGGTGAGTGCTTACGTGTTGATGTTTTCTCTGTGTGTGGTTTGTGTGTGGTGGATTTTGAATTGAGCCTGGGTAAGGATATGTTTCCCGGCTCTGGACCGCCCTTGGTGGCACATTCTCTGTTCGCCAGGCCTTCTGGATGACTGTCAGTCCTTCATCACCCCAGGCTCCTCCAACCCCTGTGTTTGTGCCCTGTCTGCCCCTTTGTCTAGGAGCTGGCTGCAGGTTTCAGCCTCATGGCACCCAGCCTGCCCGCTGTGCCTGGAGCAGCACAGCTTTAGCAACCCGCAGGACCTGGGCCAGTTGAAGATTGTCGGCACTGTCTTCTAGGGGGATGGTTTTTGTTCATTTGTTTGTGAATGTTTGTTTTTAGTTGTAGTAAAATGCATATAAAATTTACAACTTTAACTACATTTAAGAGTGGAGATCATTGTCAGTAAGCACATTCACTGTGTTGTGCAGCCATTACCACTAGCTGTTGCCAGAACTTGTTTATCATCATCAAACTGAAACTCGGTACCTATTTACAGTAAATCCCCTTGTCCCCTCCTCCCAGCCCAAATTCTGTTTTCTGTCTCTGCGACTATGCCTGTTCTAAATACCTCTGTAGTTAATCCCAGCACTCGGGAGGCTGAGGTAGGCGGAGCGTTGTGAGTTTGAGGCCGGCTTGGGCTACAATGTGAGCACAAGGCTGGTCTGAGCTACATAGTGCGACCCTGCTTCAAAAAACCAGGGCCAGGAGTTTGGCTCAGCAGCTTAAGCACCTGTCTGGCAGATGCGAGGCTATGAGTTCAATCCCCAGTACCGCAAAAAAATAAATAAATAAATAAATACCTCTGTAGGTAGAACCATACAGTATTTGTCCTTTCATGACTGGCTGGTTTCACTCACCACTTTAATCTCCATCTATATTATAACATATGTCCGTGTGTCCCTCCTTTCAAGACTGAATGATATTCCATTGTATGTATGGATCACATGTTTGTCCATTCGTCTGTCAGTGGACACTTGGGTTGCTTCCACTTTTGAGCTGTTGTGAATAATACTTCTTGAACATGAGTGCACAAGTAACAGACACCCTGCTTTGAATTCTCTGGGGTTTATACCCAGAAGGAAGATTGCAGGATCATATGGTTAATTCCACATTTAATGTCCTGAGGAACTACCAAACTAGTTTCCACAATGTTTGCACCATTTGACATTTCCACCAGCAATGTACAAACATTCTGTTTTCTCCACATCTTCTCCAGTGCTCTGTTTGGTTTTTTTTGTTTGTTTGTTTGTTTGTTTCTGTAATGGCCAACCTGGTAGGTATAAACTAGGGTCTCAGGACACTTTCTTTAATTCAAACGTGTTCCTCACCTTCCTCTCACTCAGATCACTTTTGTTTGCATTTTCTGACTCCCTCATGTCCCTGAGCCATGCCAAATACTATCCCCATTCATTCATTCATTCATATTCATTTTCATTCATTCTTTCATTCAATAAATAAGTGCTGAGCCCTACTGAGTACCAATAGTAAGCAAAACAGATAACACTCCTTGTCCTCATCGTATTTATGTCCCACTAGGGTAGACAAACACCTAAGTAAAATCTGTAGAATGTGGAAAGCAGCCATGTAGGAAAATAAAGTTGGAAGAGAATCAGAGTGCTGTACAGAGGCAGGGAACAGTCTACCTAAAGCACTCATGTCACCATGAAGAAGGCGGGGCATTTCACAGGGCAGGGGGTCAGTGTAGGTATTCAGGTCAGGAGTGTCCCCCAAGATGGGAGTGAATCTGGTGTGAGCAGTGGAGATCAGTCTGCAGCAGCACAAACTACAAGAATATGAAGGAATGGGAGCCAGGGATGACGTGACCTGACTTTGGTTTTAAGAGCTTTCTTTCAGAGTGTCACTATGTCTTTGTCCCTGGCCCTCCTCTATAATCACAGGCACCCAAGAAGGAACTGCAGAATGGTGTCATCCGGGGCTATCAGATTGGCTATAGAGAGAACAGTCCTGGCAGCAACGGGCAGTACAGCATCGTGGAGATGAAGGCCACTGGGGACAGCGAGGTCTACACTCTGGACAACCTCAAGAAGTTTGCCCAGTATGGGGTGGTGGTCCAGGCTTTCAATCGGGCCGGGACAGGGCCCTCCTCCAGCGAGATCAATGCCACCACACTGGAGGACGGTGAGGGACACAGCAGGGTGGGAGTGGGGGTCACGAACACTGGCCCAGACAGAGACAGAGCTGCCAGCGAGGGCCTGTGTGTCCTGCCACTTGCTCCTGGGCCCATCTTGGTCCTGTGGGTGATACAGACTCCGCCCTGGATCCTCTTGTTTTTTGTTGCCCATGGCTCCTGGAAGGGGGCCTCGTCAGTTCAGCACTCCAGGCCTCTCAGTATGTTTGAGCAGCTCCTTCTCCATAATTTGCCCCTTAGTCTACCTGTGCACCTGTCAGGCTGTCTGAGCACTTGTCCATCCTCTTGACTCTCTCTCCCTGCATCTCCCTTCTTCTTTTACCCCCGAGCCCCTCTTTCTGACAAAGCTCTTCCCTCCACATCCTGGGTCCTGTTTCTCCTCCTTTATGGTTTCTTGGGGAAAGAGCAAAAGCCAGTGAACCTTGTATTTCTAGGCTAGACTCTGCCTCCACCATCTGTCTGAGGGGCCAGAGATGAGACTACAGAGTTAAGAAATCCCAATATCCATGTGGCAGAGGATTTGCAGCCCAATTTTAAAAACTTAATTTCTGATGGGTAGAGGGAACTTCACACTCTGATTAGTAAATTAAGGGGCTTAGCTTCTCCAGGGAGAGAAGATTGGGAGGAAGCAAGAATATTCCTGCTCTCTAAGCCCAGAGTCACACCAGATGCTACCTGAGCCTGTGCCAGGTCAAAATGAGATTTGACTTTGATGCACGCCAGCGATGGGGCCAGGCTGGTCAAAGCCCCCCAAAAAGCAGAAAAAGAAGTGGAGTATTCTTCAAAGCTTCCTTCTTGATAACCCAACCTAAAACTGGGGTGTGAAAATAAAACCTGCCTGGGGCTACCCATCTGCCCCCAAAAGAGGAGATCGACTCTTAGAGGAAACAATGCCATTACCCCTTTACCCATGAAAATACAAGCATGTAAGAGCCATTCTTGAAGTTAAGGAGCACCCTCTCCTGCTCCTCCCCTCTGGAAATACAGCCCCCAGGAGGAGAATGTATGCGATCAGAAGCACCTGATAGTAGTAAGCTCATAGGACAGTCCCTAACTTTGGCTACAAGTCAAAATTGTCTGGGAGCAGCCGGGCGTGGTGGCACACACCTTTAATCCCAGCACTCGGGAGGCTGAGGCAGGAGGATCATTGTGAGTTCAAGGCCAGCCTGGGCTACAAAATGAGTTCAAGGCCAGCCTTTAAGGCATAGTGAGACCCTGTCTCAAAAAATAGGGCCGGGGATTTAGCTCAGTGGCCTAAGTGCCTGCCTGGCAGATGTGAGGTTGTGAGTTTGATCCCCAGTACCAAAAAAAAAAAAAAAAAAAAAAAAAAAATTGGGAGCTTCCAACATAATGAAACTCCCACCTCATTCCTAGAGAGTTTCATCTCATTGCTCTAAGGCACAATCTGGGCTTTGGAATGAGGTTAACTTCCATAGTCCCAGAACACTGGCACCAGAGAAAAAGGGAGACCATAAAAGAGAATGACATGCAGAGAGGTGCAAAGAGCCACACTGCCACAAGCCCCCAAGGCCCACCCAGAGATGCTGCCCACAGGTCTGGCCAGGTTAGGAACATCAGCTTGTCATCTCTTAATAGCAGTAGTATCAATTCAAGCAGTTCCTTAACTCTGTGGTTCCCAAGCCTGAGCCTCTTCAGAGTGTTGTTGGAGGGCTGGGCCCACTCCAGAGCTCTGCTGCAGGCCTGAGGACTTGCATCTCTACTACGTTCCCCCACAACGCTGATGTTGCTATGGGTCCAGAGAGCTTTGAGGACCACTGCTGAGTCCTGATCCATAAAGGGCAGCCAAGGCTCTCTGGGGTTAAGTGACCTGTCCAGAATGACCTATCTAGTAAATAACAGAGCCAGGATCAGAATCCAGGCCGGAGCCTGAGTCCCATACTCTTTCTGCTCTGCCTCTGTCCTAGTCCCTTTGTGCTTGGGAGTAAGGCTGGGAATAAAGATGAGAAATGTGGACACAACTTTCCCCAGGATGAACTGGCCAGGAAACAGCTTCCCCTACCCCAGGCTATGCCACCCAACCGAACCCAAAGGTCTCAACCCCCAGGTGGGTCAGAACATAGCCTCCATCCACACCACCTCCCTGGCCAGCGTGGCCCCTAGAATTTCCAACAGGGGAGCAATCAGCATGGGCTGCAGAGCCCTTTTCCAAACAAAAGAGGAGAGGGGAAAGAAAGTTTCCAGCAGCATTTGCTCAGCAGTTTTTCATACTTAATTAAGGCCCTCGTTAGCCTGTCAGATCCTGATCGTTTCCTGGCAATATTAGAACTCCTCCTGGGGTATTCAAGGGCCCCTGCCTTAGCAGGAGTGTCTTTTCCATAATTATATTACCTTCATTTTGTTCGAACGGGCGATCTGTATTAGTTTATTACACTGGGTCCCTAATTACATGGTGCTTATATTTTTACACCTAAGTAATATGAAACAATAATCATTCTCAAAGAGGATCGTTAGGATGATGTATTATCATTTAAATACTCATAAAAATTAGAGTTGCCTCTTGTGGGGCAATGGGATCTAATTACCTTCCCTCCAGCCTGTGCCTCCTTTCTCCCATTCGCAGTGGAGCAGACTCTCTCCCTTTGTACCTGGCTCCTCAAAATCCAGCAGGAAATGCCACCAAAATTCTCCTCAGCCAAGGTGGGACCTGAGGCCTGGTGCTGCCACCATCTGTCATCCCTGAAAGAACAAGATGTCCCTGGGCCAATGCAGGATGGGGGGATTGAAGTGAAAGGGAGCTGCAGGAGAGAGAGGGTTAGGTCACGTGGGCACCTGAGTTGGTCTCAGAGCATGTTGGCCTGTCTGTGTCAGGGACAGGACAGAGGGATAATTGTCTCAGGAGTCCTAGGGGCCTCTGTGAGAACTCTTCTCCCTCAACCTAAGGTTAGTTAAGAGCCCCTGCCCTTCAGCTTGGCACAAGGACACAGGAGTTCCCAGGGCCCAGACTTGGTTCAAATCCCTCATCAGTGGTCACAGAAGGGTTGGTAGCCATCAGATGAGATATTACAATATGGATATGTCCAGGGCCAGTGTGATCTCCCAGGTTTTGCTCGCTTAAGCAGAGGTGGGTGACCTGGCTGTGGTGGTGCAGGGCTAGATTCCCAGGAGTATGCCCAGAATTCCTCCCTTCTCCAGCATCTAACAAGAACCAGGGAGCAAGAGACAGGCCTATAAAGCTGCCTGTCTACTCCCGGCTCCAGGAAAGGAGGCTTGTGCATGGTGCAGCCTCCAAACTCAGAGTCACGAGATCCTTTCACTTGTCGAACACAGACATTCCACTGGTCGGGCAGCAGGGCCTGGCCTGGGACGTGTACACTGGGCTGTCACTCACATGCACCCCTGACTTGGTTCTCTCCCATCCCATGCAGTGCCCAGCCAGCCCCCTGAGAATGTCCGGGCCCTGTCTATCACTTCTGATGTAGCCGTCATCTCCTGGTCAGAGCCCCCACGCAGCACTCTCAACGGCGTCCTCAAAGGCTATCGGGTCATCTTCTGGTCACTCTACGTGGATGGGGGTGAGTCTGCTGGGCCTGGTGACAGGCACTGGATTGGTGGGGGCCCTGCTCCTAGGCTTAGAGCTGAACATCTTCCCATGCGTGTCAAGTGGAGGTGGATGCCACAAGGAGGCCAGTGGTTAGAAGGCCAGGAAATAGTGAAGGAACTATCCAGGATCCATTTCCCCAGGGCCAGAGCTGAGACAGGGGTGGATGGGCCATCTCTCTCTAGAGGGTAGAAGGAGATGTCCTGCTGCTTCTAGTATATGTGGGTGTTATTTGGAGCACATTTGCCTTTCTAATTGAACATATCGATATCAGGTCTTCACGGCCTAATCAGTCCTGTCCCACAGAAGCAGCTGCCATACTCAGATGGGACAACCAAAGAGTTTCACAAGGGCTGGGGAAAAGGTTCGATAAGCAGGAAGCCAGTACCACCTGGGCCTGAAAGGGTGAGCAAGAGCCAGGTTACAGGCACCTTGGGAAGTCTGCCCGTGGCCACACACAGCTGGAGCCAGGCAGGCAGTGAGGGATGCAGCAGCACGGGTGCAGGTGAGTGCCCCTAGGAGTACCAGGTGGAATCCACATGGGGGCTGGCAGGCGGAGAAGACCCAGCATAATGGTGAGGCCTTAGGGGCAGCATCTCTCTTCCCCTGGACTTACTGACACACACACCAGGCTCCTGCCCCCTGGAGAACACAGTCCCTTCCAATGGCCAGGAAATCCATAGTCCTTGGAACCAACAGCCCAGCATCCCAAACTACCCAGAAGTCTACTGATGGTCTTACACATTGCAACTGAGCTCAAGGTGGTGAAATGAGTTTGTCTTCCCAGGACCTGAGCTTTCTGCTCCCAGCCCCCTGTGCCCTTCTCTTCTGTGAGCATGAGCAGGGTTCCCGAGTCCTCCAGAAAAGAGAGAAGGGCTCAAGTTCTGCCCTGCCACCTGTGCCAAGGCCTCCAGGCTGCCTCCTGCACTGAGTGGAGTCTCATGCGGGGCCTGGCATTCTCACCTCTGGGCCCTAGGGGACTCTGCCCTCACCTGGCAGTCCCTGCCCCAGGTCACTGGTAAGGTGCTGAGAGTCAGTTTGCAGCCACTCATCTATGCAAGGCCTGTCCTCAGCCTATTTTTTGGAAGGCCAGTGAGAGGCAGTTGGAGCCTCAGGAGCTGTTTCTTCTTCCTATGGCCCTGGCCTTCCTATGGACCCTCTTCCCCAGCCTTTTTTAGTCTTTGAGAAGTTCCTTGGCAAAGCCAGGATGATGGATCCTCACTGAGCCCTTTCCGGCTGAGGTCATCAGCTCTGTCAGCTTCCTTCGGGTTCTCTGTGCAGATTCTCAGCAGGACGTCACTGGATGTGCCCTCAGTAGTGAGGGGAAGCAGATGGCCACATAGTCCCTTATTCTAACTGAGAGATCAGGGCATCAGAGGCCAGGGAGGTGGCTTGGTCTGCCATGCAACACCTGCTGGTCGACACTGCTTAGTGAGAACTGAGAGCCCAAGGAGTAGCTCGGCGGCAGGAAGAACAACTGCTGAGGAGCAGGCCACACAAGGTCCCTCACCCAGAGAGGGCGGTGGGTGGCAGGAGGGCACAGGCCTCAGGGAGAGCCAAAGAGCTGGAGAATTCTAAAGGGTGACTCTCAAGTTAAAGTTGGTGCAAAGTCAACTTGGGGTGGCTCATTCTGATTGGGCCACTTAGGGGGAGCTACAGCTTAGGGACAGTGATCCAGGTCTGCTCCCAGGGACCTTGAGGTGGAGGAGTCTCTAGTGCTCACCCTCTGGAGTTGAGGTGATCTGAGCCCAGGCTGTTAGAGGGGCAGCACTGGGCGTCACAGCTGGGCCAGGCAGCCACACTCAGAGACTGGGTCTCCGCAGAATGGGGCGAGATGCAGAACATCACCACGACGCGGGAGCGGGTGGAGCTGCGGGGCATGGAGAAGTTCACCAACTACAGCGTGCAGGTGCTGGCCTACACGCAGGCTGGGGACGGCGTGCGCAGTAGTGTGCTCTACATCCAGACCAAGGAGGATGGTGAGTCCAGCCTTCAGCCATCCCACTGCTCAGCCCATCTCACCCCAGGGCAAGGCGAGATGGAGCAACACCCTCACTGCTGCCCCTCTGGGCCATTGTAGTATGACTTGAAGGACTCAGATCCTGCTTTGGGGACCCGAGGTGAAATGCCCTAGGAGTGATGAATAAGATTCCAAGTCCCCCTGTCCTCTAAAGCACTGAGTCATGGGTCAGTGCCCCTCCACCATTGCCCCAAAGGCCTCCTTTCTGTGACACCCACTGCCCCACAAGGTGCAGCCTGATTTCCTCTAGATGAAGAAGTTGAGTTGATGGGGGTAGGAATCACATCAGCCAGCACACCCTGGGCTGGGGACTTGACGATCGCTCGGGCACAACACAGGCCTGGACCCTCAGGCAGGGGAATGGGATGTGCCTCCAACTGCAGCTAGGATCTCAAAGCCCTTCCAGCTAGAGGAAAGCCAGAGATAAGGGACCAAACTCAGGGCAGAAGGACAAAGGAAGGGCAGAGAAAGGGAGGTAGAAGCTGACTCCACCCAGGAAGAAGAGCCAATTTCCAACCAGGATTCAGAGCTGCCCACTTTCAGGGGGCTCCATTCAAGCAGGGGATGCCCCGTGGCACTGGTGTGCACCTCTGGGCTCCTGCTTCTAGGGCCACTTTCTTCCCCACCCCCACACCTCCATCACTTAATTGTTTTTTTGGTTTTTTTGTTTTTTTTTTTTTTGGTTTTTTTGAGATAGTGTCCCACTGTGTTGTCCAGACTGGCCTTAAACTTGAGAGCCTCTCTCCTCAGCCTTCCTAGCGTTAGGATTACAGTGTGTACCACCACATCAGGCACTTAGCTGTTTGTTAATGCTCTGAGCTAGGTGCTGTATTCTTAGAACTGTTACGTGGAGAGGGAACTGGGACAGTAGCCACCATTGGCATCATGGATTCCTTCCTACTCAGACTCAGTTTCTTCAAGGAATATCGTGTTGAAGAAGAGAAACTCAGGCTAGAAGTGATGGGGAGAATTTGCACTTGCAGCCCAGATCTCAGTGGCCAAAGCAGCCCCTAGTCTGGCTTAATCTTCCTGCCCTTCCTTAGCTTCTCCACTGTCCGCCCTCCCCTTAAGCTCTGAGCAATTCAACATTTACCAACCTGCCTGCCCTACTTTTCCTGTCATTAATCCCCCATCAAGGCTTCCCAGGACAGCGTCAGGAAGAGCAACCTGCTCTTGTGTGCAGGCTGAGTAGAGACAGTGCCCAGAGCCTCGTCCCATCCAATCCTGGGGGGCGACAGAATCAGGCACCTTTCTGTACGCGCCACAGGCAGGCCACTGACTTTCTACTGTGGTCAAGGCCAGAACATAAACACTTCTGCACGGGTTCCATTCCCTGCACTGCCAAACAACGACACACATTAGAAACCTTTAACCGAGTGAGATGCATGCTTGGTCCCGTGTTTTAGGAAGGTAACCCTGCTGGGTACCGGCAGTGGGTAGGGGAGGAGCCAGGGAGGAGGAGGAAGCTCTACAGCAGGGCAGCAGCTGTGAGGACAAGGCAAGAGGAGCCGCACCTCCAGGAGCAGCGGGCTGTGTGGCTCACACCTGCTGAGGACAGCTAGGATACCTGAATGAAATGTGTTTTCAAACACCTCCGTGAAGGTCTGAGAGCTGGCAGGAGAAAGAACCACTGAGCCAGGATCTAAAGGAAAATAGAGGCCCAGAAGGTGAACCTGACATGGAGAACCCTGGGACATCTGCTGAATCTGGAGCTGGGGCTGCAAACGGCTCTAGGAGTACACGTGTCGGAGGCAGGACCTTGCTGGGCACATGGGTCTGTCTGTGAGTCCCCCTCACTTTGACCTGAGACTGTGAAGAACAGACAACACTTGCACTGCAGCGGTAGAAGTGGACCAAAGTACACAGCTCAGCTTTGAATCATCTCAGTCCTGGAGACTACACTGAAACGACCCAGATTGCTGGGACCTAGACTGCACTGGCTGTCAGAAGCAAACACAAGTCTTCTCTTCACAAAGACATCACCAGTCTCAGGTTATTCCTACAAAAAAAAAAAATTGGCAAATGCTGTGTCTAGCAGAGGAGAAAAATAATGGGGAAAACATGAACAAAAGCCAGGGGAGAAAAAAGAATTCAAAAAACAGTTCCACAAGGGCTCCAAATGTGAAATTATCAAACACTTTAAGACAACTGTATTTAATAGAGGATAGATATTGTGAAGTGAGAAGAATATGCTCAAATGGGCAGGGGAACAAGGGACAGAGAAAGGGAGAGGGAAGGAAGGGAAAGGGAAAAAAGAATAGAAAGAAAAAATGGAAACAAAGCTTTTGCAAGTGGGGGGGAGATGGACTGAGGGAGGGAAAGGGGATGGAAAAGAAAGAGAATTACTACATATGTAAGGTACAAATTCTCTATGATGAATGTGAGCAAAAGATGTGACAAATATGTACTAATACAAAATAGCTACAAATTCAGCATGACACTTGCCCGTGGTCCCAGCACTAGGGAGGCTGAGGCAGGAAGATTATTGCGAGTTTGAGCCAGTCTGGGCTACAAAATGCATTCAAAGACCAGCCTAAACTGCACAGCAAAACCCTGTCTCAAAAAGACAAAAAATAAAAATAAAGTTAAAAAAAGACAATTAGGCTTAGCAAGATAACTATTTTCAGAGAAACTGTCAAATGAAAAATGGAAAATAAAAATGAATGATACCTAAAATTAAGAACTCAGAAGATGGGTTTAATAATACATTGGACACTGCTGAAGAGATAACCTACAAAATGGAATATAGACCAAAGGAAAATATCCAGATGAAGCACATAAAGACAAATGAATGGTGAATGTAGGAACAAGAGACACAGAGAAGTGACCTTTCTACTTTAATATGTATCCAAATCACTTGGGAATCATGTTAAAATCAGATTGTAGTTCATAGGTATAGAGTGAAACCTGAGATTTTGCATTTCTAACATGTTTTCAGGTGCTGGCAATGCCACTCCATAGGCCATTCTGAGTATCAAGTACACAAAGGAAACAGTGAGAAGAAACCTCAAAGAAGAGCAAAAAGAGAATGGAGCAGAAGATACAATTTCTGAAAATGTACTAAAATAGATAGAAGCTAGCAAGGCAAAAATTCAAGAAGTTCTACAAACTCTGAAGACAACAAATTAAAGAAATCTATTCCTAAGCTCATTACAGTAAAACTCGAGGGAGGGAGGGAGGGAGGGAGGGGAAGGAGGAGAAAGAGAAGAGGAAAAGGAGAGGTGAAGAGAAAGAGGAAGAGAGGAGAAGGAGGAGACAGAGAAGGAAGGGGAGGGATGGTGAAGGAGTAGAGGAGAGGAGAGGAGAGGAGAGGAGTAGAGAGGAGAGAAAAGGAGATCTTAAAAGCAATCACAGGGAGAAAGACTGAAAATAAGGTTGTCAGCTAACTCATCAGAAACAAAGAAAGCCAGAAAACAAGGCCTTGGTATACTTAAAGTATGTAAAGAAAACAGTTATCAAACTATGATATTTTACCTGGTAACACTATTCTTAAAAGATTGAAATAAAATTAAGTTACTCTCAGACAAATAAAACTGAGAGAACTTATCACCAGCCCTGGAGAAATATTAAAAGGTATCCCTTAGCTCAAAGAAAATAATCCCAGATAGAAGCTCAGTGATGCCACAAGAAAAACAAAGCAATTAAGTGGGGAATATATGAGTAAGCTTAAATTAATATTGACTGC
Source organism: Dasyprocta punctata (assembly GCA_004363535.1). Taxonomy (NCBI): domain Eukaryota; kingdom Metazoa; phylum Chordata; class Mammalia; order Rodentia; family Dasyproctidae; genus Dasyprocta; species Dasyprocta punctata. Next base: position 158,171 of record RJWM01000579.1, read on the forward strand.
ATGATGATGATTTATATAGAGTTAAAATACCCAACAAATACATATAAATTGGGCCATGATGCCTAAAAGTTCTAAAGTCTGTACATTGTCTGCAACAAAAAGTACCAACTGATACTAGACTTTGGTAAGCTAAAGATTTGTGTTGTAATCTATTTGTGTAACCACTGAATGTAATATAAGGCTAAATAATAGTCAAGTTAATAGGAGGAAAATGGAATCTTTTAAGGCTAAATAATAGTCAAGTTAATAGGAGGAAAATGGAATCTTTTAAAAAATCTGAAAGAAGGCACTAGAAAAAAAATAATAGAATAAGTGGGACAAGTAGGAAATATTTGGGAAAGTGGTATATTTGAGTCCAAATATACCAGTAACTACATTAAAGATAAATTTACTGAATTCTCCAGCCAAAAGATAAAGATTATCAGACTGACAAGCAAAAACCAAAACCCAAATATGTGCTGTGTACAGAAGTTATCTAAAATATAAAGGGATAGAGCAGTTCAACATGAAAAGATGAAAAGAGACAAAAAACATACCACATAACCTGTCTAAAAGAAAACTATAATATTAATACCAGACATAGTATTCTTTAAGACAAAAAGCATTAACAATGTTAAAATACTTAACTTACTAGGCAAATAAAATATTAGACTTGTATGCACCTAATAACTTCAAAATGTATGAAAACAAAAATTAATGAACTACAAGAATAAACAATGGATTTTAGCACGTCTCTGTCAATAACCGATGAGGGAAAAGTGTCAAAGACAAACAAGACTGAACACTAGAGTTAGCACACTACCCCAGGGGCCACCCACAGACCCTGCAACCCTCGCTGCACAGGTTGAAGGGTCTACCATAGGGAGAAAGGGCAGAGGCAGGGATATTTCTCAGCTGCTGGCTCAGGCCTCAGTTGGACCTAGTTATCTGATTTAACCCCAAATCGTTAGACCCTTACTGAGCAAGGGCCTGGGCACTGAGGAAGGTGTCATGGCTGAGGATTGAGAGAGGGGATGTAAAAATAATAGTTCTTGCAATTTGTGGGCTGTCTTTTATGTGGCGGGCCATGAGCTAGGTACTTTATTTTAACTAACACTAACCCCTCCACAACTCTTTAGTGTGGTTAGTCATACCTATGGGCTTACTGAGGCTCAGAAAAGTAAAATAAACCAATAGGACACAAGCACTATCCCCAAAGTAGCATAAAATCTCCCAGGAGGCAAGAGAAGAGCACGGTACACTGGAGAGATGGAGATGGGAAGTGTGGCTGAGAGCTGGGAGCATTCAGCCTCCCAGGCAGAGCCCTGAGGCCCCAGCTAGGTTGAGCAGGGGCAGAGATGGGGCAGGGGAGCTCAGAGTTCGTATAAGCCAGGATTCATCTAGGATGAATTTCCTCATGACTTCTAAGGTAGACTTTCCTTCTTGAAGCCATGAAGGGCCTAGCCAGCACCCAAGGGCTTCCTGGGCTCATGGTAGAAACAAGTTGTGGTCTCAGCCTCAGGAAATTCACAGTGTGGTAAATACAGGCTGATGGTTAGTGAGGGCATCAGGGCAGGGGTAAAAGCCAGAGGGATCAAGATAAATTCCCATGTGCTCTTTCTCTCTGGCTACCCTAAGTCCTTAGTTCTGGGCAGTTCTGAAACTGGCTATTCCCAGGGACTCCATTTCAGAGACTTTGTTACATGCTCCGAAGATCACCATTCTCCCCCAGCTGTTTGCCTTCCTGGACCCTCTCCTTTAAACCATAGCTCAATGAGGCCACCTCCAGGAGGCTCTCCCAGACTGATCTGCCTCAGTTTCCCTGCTTCTGGTATTCCTGTGCACCTCCTTTCTCTAAACTGACCAGGCTCTCTCCCTGCTCAGTTCCAGGTCCCCCTGCGGGCATCAAAGCCGTCCCTTCATCAGCTAGTAGTGTGGTCGTGTCTTGGCTCCCTCCCACCAAGCCCAATGGTGTGATCCGCAAATACACCATCTTCTGCTCCAGCCCTGGGTCTGGCCAGCCGGTAAGTAGGGCTCTGGAAATAATTATGAGGACCAGAGAAAAGATCCTAAAGAGAGCTCACAGGATTCACTGACTTCCAGACCAAACCATGGGGCTGCTGGTATCTGCACTTCTAGGTGGAATCATAGTTAACAATGGGCACTTGGTACAAATTCTCAATGATGAATGTGATTATTATGTATATCTAAAATGTACCAATAAAATCTTGTGTAATAAAGGAAAAAAAACAGTTAAGAGCCACAAATTTCAAAAAGGAAAAACAGAAAAGGAATGGGCACTGGTCACTCCAGAGTGGCTGAAGCCTTACCTACTGTCAATCTTGGGTCGGCCCTCTGCTCCAGAGGTTGCAAGATTATCGCAAGCCTTGGAGGCTCTTTGTTTTTTTTTTGTTTTGTTTTGTTTTTGTTGTTGTTGTTTTTTTAATTTTAAAGATAGTAAAATCCAACAGGACATAACAGAACAAAGTCAATCAAAACAAAGCAGCAGAACTAGTACAAAACTTCAAAGAAAGATACTATGAAAACAATAGCTACTATAGTATACCTTGTTATCTTCAGAATAGCTGACCATTCCAACAGGTATAGTAGAATTGAACCAAAAACAAAACAGAATAAAACCAGTAAAAACAGAATATAAAATAAAGCAAAAATAATAATAATAATAATAATAATAATCAGAGTAAAGCAAAACAATGAGAACCATATCAGGCCTTGAAGACAAGACAGAAGAGAATCCCCCATATTTGCTACATTGCCTACTGTCATCTTCCAAAGAAAGGCTCAGGCTGCCGACCCCAGGCCTGCAAAATCAACGAAACAATACTAGTATTTAGTTGCTTAATGTTCCTTAGTTGCTATCAATTTAGCCAGACCTCTGAACCAGCAGGTTGCTTACCGGGAGGGGGGGGGGCGCTCCTTGATTCTAAGCCTGTGTGCCAGTAGGCGTATGGGAGGCACATGTTTCTCTTCCTGGAGTCCACGCCGGTCGCACAGTCCCCCACAAGGCAGATTAGTTGTCCTGTGGTTGGAGCCACTTGGGCCCAGCAGGGTGGGTCCTTGAGGGGCCCATTCTCGTTCTCTTTTGGGAGCCTTGGAGGCCCTTTGAAGCAGGCAGATCATGGCTAAGAGAGCAGCGTAAAAGGAAGGCTGGTCTCGGCCCTTCTGGTCTACCTGATTATGGAACCTCCTAGCAGGCTCCAGGGAAGGTGCCTAGTGACCAGGTGGTCCATGGTCTCTGGGAATGAATGGCCTTTGATGGGCATCAGTCTGGGCTTCGAGATGCTGCTGGAGCTCTGCCCTGAGTGATTGCCTCAGCATGGACCCGGCTATGGGAGGAGGAAAGATGGGGCACAGCAGAGAGGCACAGGCATCTCTTGGCAAAGGCCTGGGGAGAAAACTGAGTCCGAGGGTCAGCCCCAACCCTGAGGGCACAGGGCAGCCTCAGTGGAGGTGCGGCACAAGGGGTTAACCTTGTCCCTTCCACTGAGTACTTGGTAATCCCATAGAGAGGAAAGAGAAGATATCCCATAATATCCCATAACACCTCTGCCTCTTCCTGATCTCCAGCCAGTCATGCACAAAGTCCCGCCAAGTAACTTCTCCAGCACACACCTGTTATAGGTGCAGGAGAGGGTGCAGACAGCTGCCCTCAGTGGCTTCCAGTCTAGTGAGGAGGACAGCACACCGAGGGCCATGAGCAGCATCAGAGAGAGGGGCTCAGGTGTGGGCAGGAGGCAGGAGGCAGAGGCCAATTCCTTCCTCCATCAGCAGCTCATCATCAGCACCAGCATCTGCATAAGCTTCAGGCCACCAGGAAAGCTGCCCTGATATTACTCAGTAATTGTGTCGTTTCCTCCTGTACCATTCTCCTTTTTTTACAAATTACCCTCTAAGGAGTCAGGTGCTGGCTCCTCACTAGTGAGACCAGAATTCTTTATTCTAGGGCAGGGGGAGGCTTGGGCCCCTCTTAGCCACCACTTCACATGTAGCACAGTGCATGCAATGTACTCAGGAGGCAGCACCCAGAGCAGGGGACAGGAGACTTTACAACACCCTGGAAAGTCAACTCGTGTCCCTTCCACCCACTCCGTCTCCACCAGGAAAACCACCGTCCTGCCTTCAGCAGCAGGATTAGTGCTGGCCCTTTTTACCCTTTCTATAAATGGAGTCCTGCCCTCCTGTGGCTTCTTCAATTCTCATGATTTTACACTTGTGAATTTCACCTACAAAGTTGTAGTTATAGATCAATCATTCTCCCTTCCGTGTAGTTGTTGATAGTGTGCATATATTCCCATTTATTTATCCATTGTGCTATCCACACTGGTTGGAAGGCTGGTGGGTAGGGGCAATATCTGGTTGGGGTTTATCACCTGGTGCTGCTACACAAGTCCCACATGCATCTCTTGGTGCTCCTGGGCACTGAGGTGAAACTCCTGCAGAGGTTAGCTGAGAGCACCCTACCACTCACAGGGGATAAAACTCCCAGTTACTTCACATTTGCACAGGCCCTCGGTATCTTCCGATCAATGTTTTCGCCCATGTCTTCTGCTCCTTTTCTCCCATCCACATATATCCCAGGCTGTCATGACACCAAGCTTTTTCTCATACTGGACACTCTGCCTTTGCACACCCGCATGCCTTTGCCTCCCTTCATCCTAGCATGGCATGCTCCCCCATCACACTTGAAAGTCTTGGACAGCAGTTCCCATATCTGTCTCTTGTACTGTCTCTGAGGCCCTGGAAGGATAGGGGCAGCACCCTTTCATCTGTGGGCCTCCAATCATAGAATACTGGTCACTAATATATGTTTGATGAATGAATAAATAGAGTCCTATGATTGTAACACCACAGATACTGGGAAGTTTACTTTCATAAGTGATGGAAGAAAGCAGTCATTCTTTGGCTTGGGATTTTGTAGCTATTTCCTCCCCTGATAATGAAGTCTTTCAAAGAGGTTGGTGTCTGGGAGCCTCCTCATTAGCTCAGGCTTCAGGAGTTCCCAGTCAATGGGTAGGAATCCTCAGAACAGAGCCCCCAGTCCTCATCCTCCCCTCCTGCTGCTGGAGTCACTGTGTTAATCCACTTTCTGTTACTATGATAAATACCTGAGGTAATCTATTTAAAAAGAGGAAAGTTTTATTTTGGTTCATGGTTCCCAAAGTTTTGGTTCATGGTCTATTGCCCCACTGCCTTTAGGCCTGTGGTAAGATAGGGTATCATGGTAAAGCATGTGGTAGAGCAAGATGGTCATCTCATGGGAGCTGGAAACCAAAAAGAGAGACAGGAAGGGGCCCGGCTCCTAATGTCCCCTTCAAGGGCCTTGCCTCTGTGAGCTAACTTCCTTCCACTAGGCCCCATTTCCTAAAGCTCCAACAACTCCAATAGTGCCATAGGCTGGCACCAAGACTTAAGTACATGGACCTTCGGGAGATACTAGAGATTCAAACTACAGCCAGGCCCCTCCTTCCAAGTTCTTCTTGTCCTGAGCATATAACACTTCCCTCTCCAGAGCAGATTTCCCATTGGATGGTGTCCCACTGGTCTGATGAGAAAAGACTCTGTGTTTTCCAGTCAGTTTTTATTCATGTCTTTGGATGTTTCTCGGGTCTGTTGAGAGCTTCAGTTCCACCATATGAGAAGACTGAGAAGAAAGGGACAGAAGATGAGCTGAGCTCAGTGAGGGACCCAGGGATCAACCACCATGTGTGGCATTATTATTTTGCACAAATATATTCCAAATTCTAAACAGCTGTGTTACAAGCTCATTTATAAGACAACCCTTGGCAGGTGTGCTAGGGGTGAGGGCCCATGTACTGCAGGCAAGCGTGTGGGTTGGAAGCAGATGACGACTAATACTGGGTGTGTGGAACATGCCAGGTGTGGAGTGTGAATGTGGACATGTGGACACCTCAAAGTAGAAAGTGCACATGGAGCTGGGCATGGTGGCGCACGCCTTTAATCCCAGCACTCGGGAGGCTGAGGTAGGAGGAGCATTGTGAGTTGGAGGCCGGCTTGGGCTACAACGCGAGTGCAAGGCCAGCCTGAGCTACATAGTGCGACCCTGCCTCAAAAAACCAGGGCTGGGAGTTTGGCTCAGTGGCTTAAGTGCCTGCCCCAGCAGGCGCAAGGTTGTGAGTTCAATCCCCGGTACCGCAAAAAAAAAAAAAAAAAAGTGCACATGGCGTTGATTCTTGACGGGATACTAGGGGTAGCCAGACCTGCACAGAGTCTGGATAGAAAGTTTATCAAACACTTTTAATACATTTGTTGGTTTTCTAAAAATCAACTTTTGTTGATTCTAAAAATAATACAACTTTATTATATAGAAAATTCTGTAAGATAAAGAGAGACATAAGGAGGAAAATAAAAATGCTTTCACACTCACTCCCTAAACACCAGTAACATTTTGGTACATAGTGCTCAAGCCTTTGATCTGCATGAGTATTATGAGTTGTCTTAGGGTTTGCTTTTTTATAAAATTAAAATAAAATTTTACATATTATGTAACCTACTTTTTTCATGTAACTTATGTAGATACTTTTCCACACCATCAGATATACTCCTTTAAAACATGATCTTGGCCATTTATGCATACTATTTAACAAGTGCCCCATTTTTCTATATTTACTGTATCATCCAAATTTTCATCATGTAAGTAATGCTTCAGTAAGCATTCTTCACAAAAGTCCTTATGTACATATTTTAATATTTTCTTAAGGTAAATGTCTACAGAAATTCCTGGGTCACTAAGAATGAATTTTCTAAAGGGTCTGCATTCACATTTACAATTGCCCTCCAGAAAGTCTGCCCCAATATACATTTCCCTCAGCACCGTAGACATTTATGGTGTGGTATGGACCACCGCCACTGTCCTATACATCTGCGGCTGTCCCCAGTTTGCTTTTTGGTTTTTTCATTTTTGCCAGTTAGCTTATTTATTTATTTTTTTAAAGAAGGTGTTTTGTCTTAGCTATGTTTCTCTTCTTTTAATAATTGTCAACTCATTTGTTTTTCTTTTTAGATCACCCATTTTTTTCTGGTTGAATTGTAAGCAGTATTCACATATTAAGAAAGCCATTCTGTATCATAAATTTCAAGGGTTTACCAGTTGATTTCTTGCCTTTTAATTTTGTTTTAAATAGATCTTATTATTTCCTTTTGTAAAACTTGAATTTGCCTTTCATTTTTATTTATGATGTTTGCTTTTATTTTTATTCGAAAGACAGATAAATATTTACCTATAGTTTCTTTCACAATTTTTTTTTTTTTACTTTTTTAAAACTTGATCCACTGGAACTTAATTTGAAGATGTGACTTTAGAAAATAATTTCAAGGGCATTTAGATTAAAATGAAGGCACCCAGAGCTGAGGTAAGATGCTAGTAACTTCAAGGGGAAGCCGAACTTTCCTGACCAGTGTAGACACAGATACACCCTGAGGCACACACTGACACTCAACCCAGTAAACTCAACTTTTTCAAAACATGCACACCTCTATCCTCACTGAAAATGAGGCCAGAGAAGAACATGTCCCAGTTTACAAAGGACTCTCACACTCTTTGCCTCATTATCCCTCACAGTCGCAACAAACGCAGGCAGAACTGCATTACTCTGCAGTTTGCGGGAGAGAAACTAAGGCCTGGGGGGCACGAGTGACATCGTGTGTCATGTGCTTGGTAAGACGGGCGAGCAAGAATTGCAGCTGCTGCACCCGTGCCCAGGCTAGCTCTGCACCTGTCCCCAGCTAGACCCCATGAAGAAGGAGGAGGAGGAGTCTGCCAGAGCGCTCAGTGTGTATTGTGGAGGATGCCTCCTCCTTTCCCTAACATTCCCCTGCAGATGGTTTGGGCCCAAAATTATGCTTTCTCCTGCTGTAAGTTATAGGGTTCCCCAGCCTCCCACAGGCGTGGAGAGTGTCCCTCTGTGGCCCCACATCTCTCTGGAAGTCTGTCCCTCCGCTCATTCATGTATGCATCTACACGCCCCCATGCACATGCACATGTGTGTGTGCAGGAGCCCACAACTGCAGAGATAACTAATCATTAGCTCCCTCTGGCCTCGGGGGCCCCCCATCTGTTTCTGGGGTTGCTGCTCCTCATTGGACTTCCGCACTGATTTCAAAGGAGCTCTGGTGCTGTCCTCCTCTCCCTTCCCTGCGGCTGACCAAAAAATAAAATAAAATGAAAGTCAGCCCTATCCCGCCTGTACCCAAGAAGAGGCTGACAGGAGGTCTGCAAACCAGCGCTTATCAAAAGCTCCTTCTCAAATTCATTTCAATATCTGAGCCTCTGGTTTCCAAGGCAACATAATCTTTTCATCAAAGCAACTGGTAAAACCACTGGGATCTGATATTGTTTTGTTGGCAACTTGTCAAAACTGTCATTTGGTTAAAAAAAATTTTTATAGATTTATGTAACCTACAAATATATATGGTGATCTATACCACTAATAATCATTAATAAAGTGCTGCCCAGCAAAGCTCTCACAACGCCTCTCCCGCCCCTTCCTGCAGAAGGGAGGGGTGTAATTAGACTCAGGGCTGGGAGGTGACTCTGAGCCAGGGACAGGCTGGGGGCACCTGTCTACAGCTCTAATAAGGCAAAAGCAGTAATTTAGCTTCTTTCCAGAAACTCTTTCTTTTCTCACCATTTTCCTGGGACTCTCCGTCCCACATTCTCTTTTCTCTGATTTCTCACATCTCACCCAAAACACCCACATTCCCTGGCCTGGTGCCATAGCTGCCAGAGGCTGCATCACTCAGAAAGGTAAACTGAGGCTGTCCCAACAACGCTGATGCACTCAGCACAAATGCAGCCAGTGCTGCTCCAACCCTAGGAGAGGACAGACTGTTCAAAATTCTGCCTACCGTGAGAGCTGTGCCCCTTCCTCCAGCCCAGGACGTTGTAGAAGGGAGCAGGTTGGAGGCCAAGGGCCTGGGGTCTGCTTCTCAGGCCCATTCTGCCCTACCCCACAGGCTCCTAGCGAGTATGAGACCAGTCCAGAGCAGCTCTTCTACCGGATCGCCCACCTGAACCGCGGGCAGCAGTACCTGCTGTGGGTGGCAGCCGTCACCTCCGCCGGCCGGGGCAACAGCAGCGAGAAAGTCACCATCGAGCCCGCCGGCAAAGGTGAGAAGCTTAGGGCTGGGGCAGACAGGCAGAAGCTCCCTTTCAGAATCCTGTGTCTCCCCAAATAGGGGCCCTCTCCCCTCTGCCTGTGACCCTGCTGTGAGGAGCTGATCATTTGCCTCTCTCCTGCCTCCCTCCTGAATCACCAAGACTGGGCCTCTACTGCCCCCTGACTCCAGAAAAGCCACACAGCAGGCTGCAGCCAGTCCAACCACCCGCTCTGTGCACAGCCTGCCCCAAACCCTCCTCTTGTGTGGAAAGAAGGAGGTGCCCTCACCACTACCCTCAATGCAGAGCCTATGTCCCAGTGCCCAACCTCTCGGGGGTAGGGGGAGCTGCAGCAGGGTGCACTGCTGGCACAGAGCAGCCCGGCTCTGAAGAGAGTGCCCTGCTGTGAGGGGCACAGTGGGCAGGGGCTCCCTGTGATGACCCATATGCCCATCAACACTTTGGGTTGGCATAAAAACCCTCTAGTGGATGGTTCTTGGCCCTGGGATGAGTGTGGTGTGCAGGTACACACTGAGTTTTGCAAGGAATGACATTTCTGAGGCCTCAAGCTCTGTTCCAACACTGGGCCAGAGCTCAGGCCTTTAGGTTCTCCACTTGGCTCTGGCCTCTGTGGGCCCTTCCTCTTGCCCTGTCTCCCCTCCCAGCCACTACCTAACCACACACACACACACACACACAGACATATACTCATACACATACTAACATAAATGCACACATGCACACACACATATATACACATGCACACACAGAGATGCTGAGACACGCAGGCAACCAGCCCCAGCCTGTGGCAGAATTGAATCTGGATCCAGGGCTCTGGAGCACCTGGTGATCTCCCTGGGGCTCAGGGATGTCTCTCCCCACCAAAGGAAGCCATCTTAACTCAGGCCACTCTGCCCTGCCATCTCTCTGGCAACCAGGCCAGTCCGACTCCCCAGAGTGCCCCCTCTTCACCTCAGAGGCTCCCCCTGCCCTTCTGCTCTCCCTGAGCCCCATGGCCTGCATGCAAGCCTCTGAGAGTCCCATGGGCCACACTGGCCCTGTGAGGCACTCAGTGGTGTGGGTCCTTTCAGCAGGGCTGGCGGCCTCTAGGGCATCTGATACACCCCCATGCCTTGGCAGTGTGGCCCCTGCACCTGCTGTCTCCTCCCTGCCTACATGGTGATAAGCACAGGTCTATGTCACTTCTCTGTCTGTCTCCCCTTCGGCACATGACTCCCAAGTCAGTCTCCAAGCCAGACCTTTGTCTCACCCTCCAGAGCATGCAGAGCCAGCTGTCCCCCTCCCTGTGGGCCCCACATGCACATCAGGCTCAGCATGAGGTAGGGTCCGCCAGCCTCACCTGCTAAACCTGCCTTCCTGCTGTGTCCTTGGTTCCCTGAGGGCTCATCACCATCCTAGATGGCCCAGCCAGAGTCCTGGGGAGTCGTCCTTACCTCCCCCATCAAAACTGGTCCAGCTCAGCATAATGGTACACACCTGTAATCCCTGTACTTGAGAGGCTGAGGCAAGAGGATCCTCATGAATGCACGGCCAACCTGGGCTACTTAGTGAGTTCAAGGCCAGCCTCAACTACATAGCAAGATCCTGTCTCAAAACAACAAAACACTAATCCAATCTCAGGTCCTGTCAATCTTTGTCATGAGCTCTGATCTCCCCTCTACCACACGTGTCCTCCAGCCTGTATGCTGGCCTCACTTTGTCACAGCTTTATCCTTCAGGGCCGCCTCCACTGATGCAGCCAGAATTTTATCCAAAACCTCTCTTGACTTGAATTGTAAATCTGGGGACTCTAGGGGAGGGGCCAGGGGAGAGTTACAGGATAGAATTGGAGTGGCCCTCACCCTGTCTTCCCTGTAGCCCCAGCAAAGATCATCTCATTTGGGGGCACTGTGACAACACCCTGGATGAAGGATGTCCGGCTGCCTTGCAATTCAGTGGGAGATCCAGCTCCCACGGTGAAGTGGACCAAGGACAGGTAAGGGTCGGGCCGTGGAGGCATGGGGTGGCCTCAGAGGACAGTCAGGTCTCCTTTCTGCCAGAGGCCTGGGTCCCTTCCTGGCCCTGCTCTCACAGAGTCTGGCCTTGAGACTCGCTCTACCAGGAGCTCAGGATCTCCCTTCTCTGGATAGAGGAAGAGATAGGGCTTCCCGAGACTCCCAAGAAGGGCTGACCACAAACCCAAGAACTCAGCACCCCCAAGCAAGCCTCTTCCCACTCCCAGCTTATTCAGCCCCACACCAGGGAGGGCCCGGGACAAGAGGCCCCATTCCCCATGGCTCCCTTGCCTCGCAGTGAGGACTCAGCAATCCCTGTGTCCATGGACGGCCACCGGCTCATCCACACGAATGGCACCCTGCTGCTGCGCGCTGTGAAGGCGGAGGACTCAGGCTACTATACCTGCACAGCCACCAACACCGGCGGCTTCGACACCATCATCGTCAACCTTCTGGTGCAGGGTGAGACCCCGAGAGGAGCTGGCTCCGTGGGTAGGCGACAGAGACAGTGTAGGAATCACATCACATGAGAGAGGGTTAGTGCCTGCAGGAAATCAAACCCGGGGGTCACAGACAGACCTTGAAACAGGTGGGAATGGACAAGGAGACAGGAAGGGCTGACCACAAACCCAAGAGCACGGAAGAGCCAGGGCTTCCCTATCATGGGGTTCACCATACCCGGTAACTGGGGTCTGCCCTCTTCTGAGGGCTGTGACTTCCCTCACAGTGCCCCCGGACCAGCCCCGGCTCACAGTCTCCAAAACCTCTGCTTCATCCATCACCCTGACCTGGATTCCAGGCGACAATGGGGGCAGCTCCATCCGAGGTGAGGAGGGGCTGGATGAGGGAGAGGAGGGAAAGGAATCTGGGGTCCTGGAGCAGGGGAAGGGCTTCATCCACTGCTACCACTTTTCCCCATAACATCCGGGAAATGACTGGAGGGTAAGGGGAAATTCTGACACTAGGAAAGTACTCAAGTGCATGGAGGGTGCACCCGCCCCTTGCCTCCTACGAGTTGGGCAGACCTGAAGTTTTCCTCTCTGGGCCTCAGTTTCCCCATCTGTCAAATCACTAGATAAATGCTTCTCAAACTTGAACATGGGTATGAATCAACTTCTTGCTCAACAGCCTGAGCTAGGCCTGAGAATCTACATTTCTAACAAACTACCGGATGATGCAGATACTGGAGGAGACTCTCATGGAGTAGTAAGAGTTTGACCGAGCTCCCTTTTAAGCTGCACCCCTCTGGTTTTCTGCTAAACCCTAACATTAGAGCTAAGGAGAAAGTAGTGAACTCCCCCCAGGGCTGGACTCTTGGTCTTCCAGCTTTGCGTCTGATTTGCATATGTACCCCCAACAGTCAACAGCCCTACCCTGCTACTACCTGAAGCCCTGACCTCACCAAGCCCAGTGGGAAGTCCAAGTTGGGTCCCCATTGCCAGGCCCTGCCGGGCCCCCCTCAGTCAAGCTGGTCCCACAGGTTTTGTGCTACAGTACTCAGTGGACAACAGTGAGGAATGGAAGGACGTGTTCATCAGCTCCAGCGAGCGGTCCTTCAAACTGGACAGCCTCAAGTGTGGCACGTGGTACAAGGTGAAGCTGGCAGCCAAGAACAGTGTGGGCTCTGGGCGTATCAGCGAGATCATCGAAGCCAAGACCCACGGGCGGGGTGAGGCCAGGGTCAGGGTAGGGATGGAGAGAGGGGCTGGGCTGGGGGAGTGGGTGTTGAGGGGCACAGGTTATGGGAGTGAGGGATGGTTGGTATGAGGTGGAGGGACCCAGACCCATAGGGGACTGAAGGGAAGAGACCCAGCCTCCTTCCCATCACCAGAGCATTTTCATGACAGAATTGTCATTACCAAGAAAAGCTGGTTCCACTTCCCTGCCAGGAATGACAGAAAGGTGGCATTCCTCCTCCCTCTTCCTCTCTCACCCTTTGCTGCTGAGACCTGTCTCCCTTCATTTCCTCTTCTTCCTCTCCTCATCTTCCTCTCCCAGATGCAAACCCATTCCACCTGTGCCATCCGCTGATCCTCAAAGCCTCTGCAGTCCCAGCTGTCCCAATGAATCCTTCCCAGCAGGGACGAATGCTCCCTTCCTGCTCAGGCTCTCTAACCTCTCTTCTCCCTCTGACCCTCAGAGCCCTCCTTCAGCAAAGACCAACACCTCTTCACCCACATCAACTCCACACATGCTCGGCTTAACCTGCAGGGCTGGAACAATGGGGGCTGCCCCATCACGGCCATCGTGCTGGAGTACCGGCCCAAAGGGACGTGGGCCTGGCAGGGTGTCCGGGCCAACAACTCGGCAGAGGTGTTTCTGACTGAGCTGCGAGAGGCCACGTGGTACGAGCTGCGCATGAGGGCTTGCAACAGCGCCGGCTGCGGCAATGAGACTGCCCAGTTCGCCACCCTGGACTACGATGGCAGTGAGTCGGGAAGGGCAGGAGAGGGCAGCCCCAAGGCTGACACGGGGGGCTGGCGGAGTGGCAGACACACAGATAGACAAGTAGAAAAAAACAGGCAAGGATACAGCCAGGGAGAAAGGCTGGCAGGCTTAGAGAGCAGCAGACTGACAGCAGGCAGGTAAGTGGACAGACACACAGTGGACAGTACAGACAGACAGGCAGTCAAAAGTCAGTAGCACTAAAGATGAAACATCTTCAGAGGTGCAGTCCTTGTTCTCCACTGCTTCAAGGAGATTGCAAGGGAGAGGAGGAAGAGGTGCAGCTAATGCCCTGACCTCTGAGAAGGTGTATTAGTCAGGATGGGACAGCCTGTGCTGCAGGAACAAACAGTACAAGCCTGGTGGCCAAACCCAGTGAGGAGCTTTCATTTGATTTTCTTAAAGTCCTCTGAGGTTGGCTGGCCGCCACCTTTTAACCACACTGTCTTGAACATGGAGCCTCCAAGGTCCCCCAGAAAGACAGAAAAGGCACACTGCTTCTTACCTTCCTTGGCCAGGGGTTGGCGCTTATCACTTCTTTTCACACTCTGGTATGAAACTTGTGCTCAAGCTAGTCACGTGACTCCAATCTAATTGCAAGGAACTCTGGGAAATGTAGGCAAGCACATGAATAAATATTCCGAGAGCACCTAACTGGTGTCTACCACATAGAGATACTCACACTCAGGCACACATGCACGTACACACAATGCATGCAGGTCCATTAAACCAACATAGATGGCTGAATTTGGAGGGTCCTATTGTCACAAAGTAAACCAAGTCTGAAAATGTGTTAAGGAAACAGTATAAAAGCAATGTCAAGAGATAGGCCCAAAACTGAAGGTTTCATCAAGAAGATGACTCTTAAGCAGAGCTGCAGAGCTGCCAAAACTCTGGCAAAGATCAGGGCTTGCAGAGAGTCATGTTGACAAGAGAGCTTATCATTTCCTCCCCCAAGGGTACCCAAAGTTAGCAGACTTGCTCAGAAAAGGAGCGAGCAAGGAGAAAATGCAGGAGTGGTTTTAGTCTCCATCAAGGGAAGAAAACAAAGTTGCACTACTCTGACAGTTTCCTACTGTTCTCCCTTTGTTACCTCCAGCCCCATTCTGAGCTAGATGTGGGAATTTAAGCCCATCCATTCACCCTCTCCAATTAAATACTGAACCTCAGCAGACCGGAAACTTTACTCAGAGATTTTAAAACACTACTAGGAAGAGATTAACATAATACAATGTAACAACTATACAACTAAACTCTCTGTGGCTATCCTAATGGAACAAGAATTTGGAGGAACAGAAGGAAGAGTCAGGACTCTGCCAGGAGGTGGATCTCAGAAACCAGGGTCAGCAAGAGAAATCAAAGGGTGTCTCCACTCATGGGACTCCCTACATAGCATTTGACTCAAAAGGGACACCTGATTCCCTTCTTTACTCCCATTCAGGCACCATCCCACCTATCAAGTCTGCTCAAGGGGAAGGAGATGATGTGAAGAAGCTGTTCACCATTGGCTGCCCGGTCATCCTGGCCACACTAGGGGTGGCACTGCTCTTCATTGTGCGCAAAAAGAGGAAGGAGAAGCGACTGAAGCGGCTCCGAGGTGGGGGTACTTCCTCTAGGCTTTGCAAGAAAGGGTATTGACTCTCAGTCACTCTGGCCACCTTCAGTGGCTCATGGCACCATCCAGGCAAGACAGGGTGCCAGAGTCTTTTCACAGGAAGTGGTGCCACTCGAACATTCAGAATCCTGCTTAGCTGTTTTCTTCTTCTCTGTACCTGCGCCAACCATGGCTGACATTGGCGAATAGACCTCTCTAGGACCTGCTCAGTTCTGAATGGGCAGTTTCCATTCCACTTCAAATGTCAGATGCTTTGAATAGCATCCCCTTTTCCAATGTGTAATACTACAGTCTGGTATAAATGAATCTCACACATCTCAATTTTCCCAGGACTTAATATAGTATCTGACACCTACTAGTTGCTTCAAAAATGTTCGTTCACTCATTTGGAAAACACTTATTGAATCTGTTGCATCATAGATATTGCCAGACCTTACAGATATAAAGATAGATTTAAAAAAAAAAAAGGACAGACCATGTCTTTAGAGTAAATGTGAGAACCCAGGAAAAATAGTGGCATGGAGTGGAAACTATTAATGCACCCTGAGGTGGGTGGATGAATGGATGGTCGAATGACTGAGTGAATGAATCATTAGATGCTTACATGGAAGGAGATATTGATGGATGGATGGATGGATGGATGGGTGGGTGGATGGGTGGATGAATGGATTGGACAAAAGCTTGGATAGATAGAAGGCTGGATGGTTAAATGGTTGGATGCATAGATGGATATTTTGATGGGTAACATGGATGGATGGATGGATGGATGGATAGAAGAATAATTTGCATGGTGGGATAATTGGATGAATGTTGAATGAATGGGTAGTTAGATGATACAGATAGTTGGATGGAAAATGACATAGAAAGATAGTTAGATGGATATTGAACGCATGGTTGGAGGGATGCGTAGACAGTTAGATGGTTGAATGGATGATTAAATGGTTGGGTGACTGAATGGTTTAATGGGTAGATGATGGATGAATGTTTTGTGGTATAGGTAGATGAATGGATGGATGGTTGGACAGATAGATGGTAAAGTGGTTGAATGGTTGAAAGGTTGGTTGGACGCCTGCATGCAGTTATCAAGATTTACTCTGACATATCATTGTCATATATTTGATTTAGTAGGCTCTTTGATTCTTCCAATCTGAGAATACTGATCATATTTAAGGCCCCTCTAGGACTCCCAAATCTATGCATGCACTTTTTGGGAGCAGAAGCCTTATACTACAAGAAGGGGTGATGCCTCTTGGTTAATATGAGTTTAGTCATCTGAACTCATCCTCCAGTCACCTCTCTCCCCAAGAGCTAACTGAGGGTAGATCTTTCAATGAAGCCTATTTCCAGCCTGTTATGGTATCCTCTTTAATTAAAGTCCATTCACAAAGCAATGGAATACTTACTCCACCCCTTGTCCTTTGGGAAAGGCCTCCCTATTAGATAAAAATCTGAGGAAAGGAAAATAGACCTGAGCCCAATCCTGAATTGGGGGCAATGAAACTTCACCATGATTTGGGCTGTGTTTTGTAGGTCCTTATATTTCTCCCTTTGCTACTTAAGAGACCATTCCCATTTTAGGGAAATCTCCCACCTCTTTCCCCACCTCTCCCAATTGTCATGCTGCTCAAACTTCATTCTTACCCAGTACTCTCTTTACTGTTTTTGCAGATGCAAAAAGTTTGGCAGAAATGTTGATAAGGTGCGTATCAAAGCAATGAAGCACTTAGCTGCTTATTCTCTCATCCTCTCACCCTTCTCCACTGCAGGGGACACATGAGCTTCCCTTTGTGTCCCTTTCCTGTACAACTCCCACAGTAGGAGATAGGCTTCCAAGATCCCGTTATCCTGCAAAGCCCTCTCCCCTAATCCTTTATGGCTGCTGATCCATTCACCTCCTCTCCTTCCAACAGCAAGAATAACCGAAGCTTTGACACTCCTGTCAAAGGGCCACCCCAGGGCCCCCGGCTACACATTGACATCCCCAGGGTTCAGTTGCTCATCGAGGACAAGGAAGGTATCAAGCAGATTGGTGAGTGACAAGTGCACAAGCTCTCTATCCCAATCTAGTTGTGCCTTCCCAGACCACAGTCCACAGAGGGCATCCGCCAACTTTCACGCAGTGCCTCAGGCCCCAACCCCAGCCCCAGCTTCACTCAAGGGCTGTTTCCTCCCCATCTGATAGGTAGAATCACTGGTCTTTTGGGGACTCGGCATTGGATAAGGGCAAAGAGGAATCTGGGGAGTAAAGAGGCATTTGATGAAGATTCCTGGTGACTTCCTTTCTTCTTCTAGGAGATGACAAGGCCACCATCCCTGTGACGGATGCTGAGTTCAGTCAAGCTGTCAACCCACAGAGCTTCTGTACTGGTGTCTCTCTGCATCACCCTGCCCTCATCCAGAGCACAGGCCCCCTCATCGATATGTCTGACATCCGGCCAGGAACCAGTATGCATTAACCCCAGGGAGAGAACCCTCCCTGTGCACAAGGGGTCTTGGGCACATCTTGGGGCAGAGGTGACAAAAGGAAGAAAACAGGGGGAGGAGGGAGCAGAATGGAATGGAAGCATAAACAGAGCACTGGAATTAGAGACTGGAGATCTTAATTACAGATTGATTAGCTGTGACCTTGAGCATATTACTAACCTCACCTCTCCGTGCCTCAGTTTCCATGCCTAGAAATTTTGAGCAAGGTTTGGATATCTTTGGTCTTCAGTGGCCTAGTGTCTCAAACACCGTGACTCTAGACAACCTTGGGCCAGTGGTAGCAAACCTATGGCACATGTGCCATGGCGGGCTATTTGTTATCACTGAAAGTTCTAGACAGTTTGCCATCACTGCTTTAGGGAGTGGATGGATAGTCAGGAGGCAGCAAGAGAGAGTATCACATTCTTCCCTAGGTAGAAGAAAAAGATGAAGTGGGTGAGAAGGACAAGGACCTTGTCCATGTCCTCCACATCTGGATTCTGTTGCTCTCCTGCTCTGGAGAATCTACATGGTCAGGAGAGGCAGCATGTTAGCATACCCAAGGGTGCTTCTGTGGCTGCTTCTGCCTCCACCCTCAGTCCCCTCCACCTTTTGCACTAAATGCCAGCTGCCCATGCCCAAATACGCTCATCTCTCACTTCCATCTATGCAGATCCAGTGTCCAGGAAGAATGTGAAGTCAGCCCATAGCACCCGGAACCGGTACTCAAGCCAGTGGACATTGACAAAGTGCCAGGCCTCCACACCTGCCCGCACCCTCACCTCCGACTGGCGCACAGTGGGCTCCCAGCATGGTGTCACTGTCACGGAGAGTGATAGCTACAGTGCCAGCCTGTCTCAGGACACAGGTATGCCTAGACCCTTGCCTGCATCCTGTCCAGGCTCCTCCAGTTGCCTCTCATTCATCCCTTACCTCCTGTTTTTCCCAGCTGCTCCCCACCAATCCATAAGGCCCAAGTCATTTTCATTTCCAATGGTCCACTGACCCATGGTGTGGCTGGGACAAGAATAATTGCCCTTACTGAGCTCCACTTGGTCAGGGATTTTATTTTGCTCTCCCCAAAAACGGTCAGAGAAAATGGTGCGCAGGACATTTGTTGGAGAAAAGCCCAAGTGTTCCAGGGAGTTGTTAATTATTATCAAGAATGAAAAATAAACCAGGAGTAGTAGTGCATGCCTATAATTCCAGCACTCAGGAGCTGAGGCAGGAGGGTCACTGCTGGTTCAAAACAAGCATGGGCTAATAGTGGGTTCAAGGCCAGCCTGAACTATGTAGTGAGACCCTGTCTCAAAAAAAAAAAAAAAAAAAAGAATGAAAAATGTTCTGCCCCTCGTTAGCCAATGAACCCACTTCAGCCACCACTGCTGCCTTCCCAGCAAAGCAGGATCTCCCAGCCTGATCCCCTTCATGGCTACTGGTCTCTCCTTAACCCCACACCTTCCATGTCCCCAGACAAAGGACGGAACAGCATGGTGTCCACCGAGAGTGCCTCTTCCACCTACGAGGAGCTGGCCCGGGCCTATGAGCATGCCAAGCTGGAGGAGCAGCTGCAGCACGCTAAGTTTGAGATCACTGAGTGCTTTATCTCAGACAGTTCCTCTGACCAGATGACCACAGGCACCAATGAGAATGCCGACAGCATGACGTCCATGAGCACACCCTCGGAGCCTGGCATCTGCCGCTTTACCGCCTCCCCACCCAAGCCCCAGGATGCTGATCGGGGCAAAAATGTGGCTGTACCCATCCCTCACCGGGCCAACAAGAGTGAGTACCCAGGCCACCTCTCTTGCTATGTCTCCATAAACCCTGGCTAGGTCTTGTCCTAACAGCACCCAGATCCTCCCAGCCCAGCTTGGCTCCTTAGCAGTGCAGGATCATACCAAGGACTTGGGAGCAAACCCCCCAGAGCCCACCTTTGCTCAACTTTTTAGTATTTCTTTGGCCTTGGGCAAGTCATTTCACCTCTCTGGCCTTAATTTTCTAATTTATAAAATGCAAATATAGTATCTACTTTGCATTGTCATATTGAGCCTTAGAAATGAGATACATGACTGATGCTTGGAGGATGTCTTAGTCACTTTTTCCTTGCTGGAACAAAATAGCTGACACCAACTCAAAGGAGGAGAGGTTTACTTTGACTCATGTTTTGCCCATAGTCAGCTGACTCTGGGACAGGACAGCATGACAGAGGGGTGTGGTGGGGCAGAGCTGCTCACAGCATGACAGACAGGAAGCAGAGAGAAAAAGAAGAGCCAGGGAGGGAGATATACCCTTCCAGAACAACCCCCAGTAACCAGATGCCACCTACTAACAAGTCAGCTATAAGCCCCATAATCCAATCTTCTAAAAGCCCTGCCTATGAGTCCATGTGGCTTTGGGGGACATCTAGATATTAATTTTAACAAAGAGTCTCATTAGGTAATGGTCCTTTCCTTAATCTGAACTGTACCAAGATGGAAAGAGATCCCCTTATGGGGTCAGCTGCCCAGTGGTCTCTGACCTCAGTGCAAGCAGGCCTACACTGTGCAAGTGAGGACTGAGGTTCTGGGAGTCTAATCTACCAAAATTTGCACAGCTCAAAGGGGTGGAGGCCATGAATCTCCTACATCCTTGTACTTTCCTTTACTCTGGCTCTTCTGCCAGTGGCCTTGAACACTTCTGCCCTGCCTCAGTTAGTATGGCCAGTGCCAGGAGGACCAGACTCCACACTGCACACTATAATGTCACATATGCTGATGGGTTGTCCTGGTAATCCCAGGCCTGCAGGCAGGCATGACCAAATCTGGGCATTTGTATGGGCCAGAGATATAGCTCAGCAGCATAAGTACCTACCTGGCAAGTACAAGGTCCTGAGTTCAATTCCCAGTACAAAAAAAGAAAAAAAAAAAAAAAAACCTGGGCAGTTGCTATGTGGAATAAATGAGATAAGGTAAGGACAGGACCAGACACAGCTGAGTGACAGAGGCACTTCTGCAGGCTGGGTACTCCCAGAGCAGAGAGAATGGGTGTAGAGGCCCCAGAAGCATGGTATGTGGAGGCAGTTTCAAAAACAAGGAAATTTGCACCAAGAGAAGAGGGATTAGGTGGGGACACACAGCTGACCCAGCATCTGTGAGACTGGAGGTCTTACTGGTGAGCCCTCAAAGCACAAAGTCAGGCTCACTGGGGTGACAAGGAGCAACGTTCCTTTCCTCCCAAGGGTGAGGAAAAGGCGTTAGGGAGTCCTTGTCTTTAGCACTGGTGAGCTAAATAGCACATGTTAATTTATTGAGCCACTACTCTACGTGCTAGCTGCTGTTTCAAAGTACGTTACATACTTCATCTCCTTTAATGATTCCATAGGGACACAAGACCATCCCCATTTCAGACAAGGAAACTAAGGCTTGGAGAGGTCAGGTGCCTGGTTGGGATGGGGATGAATGAGCAAGTTCCTGAGGCCTCTGTCCCTAACATCTTCTACCTCTGCAATTCCAGGTGACTACTGCAATCTGCCCCTGTACCCCAAGACGGAGGCCTTCTTCCGGAAAGCAGAAGGGCGTGAGCCCTGTCCTGTGGTCCCACCCCGAGAGGCCTCCATCCGGAACCTGGCTCGAACCTACCACCCCCAGGCTCGCCACCTGACCCTGGACCCTGCCAGCAAGCCCTTGGGCCTCCCACACTCAGGGGCCCCCGCTGCCGCCGCCACAGCCACCTTACCTCAGAGGACTCTGGCAATGCCAGCACCCCCCGCCGGCACGGCCCCCCCAGCGCCCGGCCCCACCCCCGCTGAGCCCCCTGCGGCCCCCAGCACTGCCCCGTCGGCCCCCAGCACTGAGCCTCCTCGGGCTGGGGGTCCACACACCAAAATGGGGGGCTCTAGGGACTCACTGCTTGAGATGAGCACATCGGGGGTAGGGCGGTCTCAGAAGCAGGGGGCCGGGGCCTACTCCAAATCCTACACTCTAGTGTAGGGGCACCTGAGAAGAGCAGCCCACTGCTTGGACTCCTGCACCTCCAGCCCTCACACAAACTTGGCTGTTTCCTGCATTATTTATATTAAAACGACAGACAGAAATCAACCAACAACGAAAAGAAACCCCCCAAGTCATGAACGCTTGTACATAGAACTCTTTTGTACAAATGAAACTATTTTCTTCTTCTCCATGAAGCCAGGGCACAAAGAATTTGACCATACAAGTCAAATTCCCCACCCCGCAAAATACGTGTGCAGAGATATATACATATATAGAGAGAGGAACACACTGAAAAGCTATATATTGATATATTTCTCACACCTTCTTTTGAGACAGAGGCACAAAGACAGCAATTTTTCCCTCCTCCTCACCCCGCAAAATCTAGGTGGTTTTGACAAAGACCAAAATCCCAACTCAGAGACACTGCATGCGATTTTACTGTTCCAAGAAAACCAGGAGTTGCTTCAATTTGCAGATGCTTATGTGTTAATACCTTTTTCTATGAAAAAAGACCCAGCGCCGTGTGCAATAAAGGTTATGTTTCTATGTGGTGGCTTTTTTCCCATCTGGCAAGGGCCAGTGGGGAGGGCAGAGAGATTTTTGTACCAGGCCTGGGCTTTGGCTCAGCACTTGAAGTTTTATAAAAGGTTTTCCATTAGCTGAGGTGCATCCATCCACAGAGCACCCTCAGAGGGACCAGCTCTGCAGCGTTCAGCCAGTACCCAAACCCCCCTGAGCCACAGTTTCCTTATCTGTCAATTGAAGGAAGCTTGTAGCCCATGAAACAAGGCCACCTTGGTGAGAGCACTGAGAACCCAGGGTAAGGGAGGGGGAGTCTCCTAGCCTCCTCTCCCAGGACAGCATGGAGCAGCCAAGGGGCATGGCTATGTAAAACCACCAGCAAACAGTTCTGAGCCTATAAATTAGGGTTGGGAGGAAGGGATTTTATATCCCTTGGGAATCAGGCCAGGGCCAAGGCTCTGGGCTGTTAGGGCAAGGCAAGGCCAGAGGGAGAAGGAAAGAGGTCGCTGGAGGTCAGAGGTACAGAAAGGGCTCAGCCAAAAGAATCTAGCCAGAAGGTGGACCAGGTATCTCACCTGTTTGGAGGAGTCAGCAACTGCAGTGCCAGGCAGAAGGAATGGCACCCACATGAAGGAGCAGGCAGGGTTGTGGGTACACAGCAGCACTGCTGCTGGTGACAAAGCAGAGGACATCATAGCGAGACAGCCTGGAGTTGGGCCTCCATGGACGGGCCTCCATGGATACAAAGGTTTGGAAAGACAGAGAAGGGGAAGCAACCTTGGACAGGAGACTAGCAAATGCCCACAGGTATGAAGTCTGTGGTTTAGTGGTCCCACCCCTTCCATGTCCTTTAGGTACAAAGAGGGCTCCTCAGTTGAGTATCTCAAGTTGATTCTGAGTCATGGATCAGGAATCTGGAAGGAAGGTGAGTGCGGGACCTGCTCTCCCCTGCAGGTAACAGAACTGGGAAGGGAAGTACCAGACAGGAGCAGGAGGGAGGAATTTGTGCATCATGCAGGCAGGTCACACTTGCCAGCATGGTCCACCTTGATGCACAACCTTTAATAGAATCACCTTTTAAACAATAAGCTAGTCCACAAACATTGTTTGAGCACCTAACATGTACAGAATTCTGCTGATGAATAACTATATTACCAGGTAAGTGAGGCTGGCACCATGAGAGAGGAGAGGCAGAGATCCTGAACTCCGTGCTGACTCCTAGGCTCATCGGAAAATGCTCATCTCGGCTCCCACACCCAAGACCCACCCTGAGAACCAGCAAACCGCATCTTGAGAATCAAGGCCTTCATTCCAGGTGCCAGCCCTGTTTCCACTCCTTCCCTGATAATACAGGACGCCTCTCAGTGCTACAAGCGCCATCTGTAAGTCAGCTCTGGAACTGCAAACACAATGATCAAACGGAGTTCTGCCTAGTTTTTTGAGCGGCCCCTTCAGCCACACCCCTGCATGGTAGTCACTGGGGAAACAAATAGGAATCAGATCTAACTTCAGTCAGCACAAAGGAATGAACAACTCCTGGAAGCCACCCACCTAAAGTTTGCAAAGGAGACTCCATCATGAAAATATACTATGGAGCCCTGTCTTCTGTCAGGTGCTGAGCAGAGCCCATTCCTCATGTCACCTCTTACAAGTTCTTCGAGAATTTAGGAGAAATGTATCGTGACTTCCTGGGACTTTCAGGAGTTGTTAACTTATCTGAAGTTAGAGGAGCAAGGAGAGATAGATGAGACCTAAACACATACATGACTCATTCCCTAACTACTATATTACCCAGGTGTTCCAGGTAAAAAAAATAAATAAATAAAAGGATACAAATAGAAAAAGAGAAAGTCAAAATATCCCCATGTGCAGATGACATGATTCTATACCTAGAAAACCCTAACAAGTCCATCAAAATTCTCTCAGAACTGACAAACTAATTCAGCAAAATATTAGAATAAAAAGCCTAGAAGTGCCAGGCATGGTGGCATACACCTGTAATCCCAGCACTCGGGAGGCTTAGGCAGGAGGATCATTGTGAGTTCAAGACCAGCCTGGGCTATAAAGTGGGTTCAAGACCAGTCTGAACTGCATAGTGAGACCCTGTCTCAAAAAACAGGGCTGGAGATTTAGCTCAGTGGCATAAGCTCCTGCCTGGCAGGCACGAGGTTGTGAGTTTGATCCTTTGTACAAAAAAAAAAAAAAAAAAAGAAGCAAAAATCTGTAGCTTTCCTGTATACTAATAATGAACTTGCTCAAAAAGAAATCAGGGAAACAGTCCCACTCACAACAGCCTCAGAAAATTAAATAATTAAATAAATCTAACCAAAAAAGTGAAGGAACTCTACAATTAAAATTGTGAAACACTAAAAAAGAAATTGGGGAAGACCCTAGGAGATGGAAAGACACCCCATGTTCATGGATTGGGAGAATTAATGCTTTTTAACTGTCATACTACTGAAAGTGATCTACAGATTTAACATAACTATCAACAAAATACCAAGGACGTTCTTTGCAGAAGTAGAAAAAACAATCCTAAAAGCCATATGGAAGCACAAAAAAGCCTAACCAGTCCTAAAGGGAAAAAAAACAATGCTGGAGGTATCACAATACCTGATTTCAAAATATACTGTAGAAACTTTGTAACAAAAACTGCATAGTATTGGCATAAAAAAAAACCAGAGAACAATGGAACAATTGAATAGACGACCCAGGAATGAGTCCACACATATACAGCAATCTGATTTTCAACAAAGGTGATAAAAATGCACAATGAAGGAATGGTGGTCTCTTCAACAAAAAGTCCTGGGAAAAATGAGTATCTGCAGAAGATTGAAATTAGATCACTACCTCTAGCTCTGGATAAAAATAAACTCAAAATGGAGTAAAGACCTTAACATAGACTTGAAAGTTTCAAACTACTGGAGAAAAACGCAGGGGAAACATTTCAAGATATTGGTATGGGCAACGATTTTTTTAATCAGGATTCCACCACCTCAGAAAATAGTAGCAAGAAATGATGAATAGGATAACATAAAATTAAAAACTGCATAGCAGAGAAAACAAAAAACAGAATGAACAGACAGTCTATAAGATGGGAGAGAAATCTTTGCTTGCTATTCATTTGACAAAGGATTAATATCCAGAATACATGAAGAGTTAGAAAAATTAACACCAAAAGAATAAATAATCCAATCAACAAATGGGCAAATGAGCCAAACAAACACATCTCAAAAGAAGTACAAAGGGCCAATAACTACATAAAAAGATACCCAACATCTTCAGTCATCATGGAAATGAAGATCAAAACTACACTGAGATTCCACCTCACTCTAGTCAGAATGACTATTACCAAGAAAATAAAAAATAAATTCTGGCAAGGGTATCCTCAAAACTGTTCATGGGAGTGTAAATTAATGCAACCATTATGGAAATCAATCAGTATAAAGCTTCCTCAAGAAACTAAAAATAGAGATACCATATAATCCAGTTAAATCCTGGATATACACCCAAAGGAATCAAAGTCAACATGCTATAAAGGTCCCTGCATATCCATGTTTTCAAAGTACAGATTCGCAATGGCCAAGTTATAGAATCAGCATAGATCCCATCAATGGATGAATGGATGAAGAAAATGTGGTATGTACACACAATGGAGTATTATTCACCCACAGAGACAAATGAAATTGTGTTGTTTGCAAGAAAATGGATGGCACTGGAGATCATCATCATGTTAAGCAAAATAAACAAGTCACAGAAAAACAAATATCATATTGTTTTCTCTCATATGTGGAATGTAAAAAAAAAAGACATGAAAATAGAAGAGAAAACCATTTAGGAAGAGAAAAGGGACCATGAAAACAAAGAGAGAATGAGAAGACAAGAGGATAACAGGGAAGGTAGATGTGATCAAAGTATATGCGTGAATGAAAATGTCACAAAGAAACCATTATATTGTTTGCTTAGTATGCATTAATAATCATATATGTATACACACACTCACAAGGTCTGGAAATTCAGTAAGTTGTACAAAATCTAATGGTTTTATTTGCTAATGATCTCTAACCTTGATATATTCTTTAGGTACCCTGGAAGCCACCTGTCTGAACCATATCCAGAAGCTAATTCACAAAGCAACAGAACTTCTGCTCCTCATTGTGGTATCTGGCGGGGGTCTGGGGAGCTGGGCGTCTCCCATGAGACAATCTTCCATCTCTCTTTTTCTCTCTCCAAGTTCGTGCCCTCACTCTGGCAAAGAATGAAGACGAGAAGTGAGGCTGGCTCAAAGCCAAAAGCCTCCAGTGGAAAATGGAGAAGTCAAGGCCCAGAGAAAAAGGAGAAAGTCAGAAATAAAAAATAATGTGATGAAAGGTTAATTTATGACATCGTGAATGCAGGGGAAACTATGTTGCAGCAAAGTAGGGGGAATTCAAGTGAGTTTCTCAAAGGTCAGAGAAGCATTATACTCATAGGGTCAAGCTAGTTTCTAAAAGTAACTGTTTCACTGATTGGTGTAATCCAGACCAATCAGGGTCCTAGCCTTTGTTTCTGGGTGAGATAAATGTCAGGGGCCTGAGGGGCACATAGTGAGTACGTGTAATAATTTCGCTAGGGCCAGCTTCCTCAAGTACATCGTATACAATCAGCATGTGGCAAGTTCACAACTGTCAGCCAGCCAGGTCATACCCTAATTCCCTCCTCCCTCTAACTGTCCCTACATCATCATTCATGCCCAGCTCATTATCACCAAACTTTTTATCTGGACCAATCATCTTACATATCTGCCTGCTCCTTTCCAGACTCTAATTTGTCCACCACAGACAAGGCCATTTTGAAAGCTTTGATCCTCAAAGTGTGGTCCACAGGCCAGCAGCACCAGCATCACTAAAAGCTTGAAAGCAATGTAAAATCCCAGCCTCTCTGACTCAGAAGTTGCATTTCAGTAGCATCTCCAGGGGACCTACATGCACATTAAAGCTTTGTCCTCTCCACCTGCCAACAACCAGAGCCAGACGATTACTTAGTCTGAGACTTAGCTGGACAGTCAGTCACATTCACCCCAGGGGCTTGTTTAAAAATACAGACGCCCACAACTTTACCAATCCTAAACGGAATCAGAATCCCTTGACATGCATTTTTATTTTTATCATGGTAAAAGATACAGACCACAAAGTTTTTTTCCATACTGAAGACTGAACCTAAGGCCTTTGCACTGAACTAATCCTCAATGCTTTTCTTCCTTTTTATTTTGAGCTAGAATTTCACTAAATCACTAAGTTTCCCAGGTTGGGCTTGGACTTTGGCTCCTCTAACCTCAGTCTCCCAGAGTGCTGGGACTATAGGCACGCACTACCATGTCCAGCTCACTTTAACTATTTTTAGATGTAAAATTCAGCATCATTAAGTACACTCACCTTATTCTGTAACCATCACCACTATCCATTTCAAGAACTTTTTCATTATCCCAAACAGAAAATCCATACCCCTATAACTCACTATCATCTCATAACTGTACCATCAACACCCCAGCCTCCTCACCTCCATCCTCTGGAAATCCCTGTTTTACTTTCTGTCTCCATGAATTTGCCTAAATATCTTATATGACTATAGCCACACAGTATTTGTCCTTTTGTGTCAGGCTTGTTTTACTTAGCATATCTTCAATCTTCACCCGTGTTCTAGCGTATATCAAATTGATGTTTATGTATGAATAATATCCCATTGTACTTTCCACATTTTGCTTTCCCTTTCATCAGTTGATGGACATTTGGTTTGTTACCATCTTTTGGCTTTAATGAATAATAACAATAAGTATCTGAGTCTGTTTGTTTTAATTCTTTGGAGTTTATACCCTGAAGTACATTTGCTGAATTACATGACAATTTTGTTTAACTTTTTGAGGAACTGCCAAACGGTTTTCCACCGCACATCTGTATTTTTAATATGCAAGTATTCTGAATCCTCTGATGGTATCACTGACTACCCAGGAGCACTTCTGATGGCCCAGAACTGAGCAAGGCACCAGAGCTGCAAAGGCCCTTTGGCTCACTGGTGTGGGTACACACTGGCAGAGGTCTAAGGAGGGAAGCGTGGGGCTCAGAAGGACATCGGGAATGGGGAGCCATTTGACAATACTTCATGTTTATCCTCCAAAGTATACCGTTGCTGCTGGGAAGTGGCTGCCCTACCCACAACAATAGTTCCAGGCCCCCTGACTTCTGGACAAGGTCATGAGACTGAGCATGGGCCAGTGAAATGTGGCAGACATAGTACATGCTACTTCCTAGCCACTCCCTGCTCTCTCCTCCTAGATGGGTGTCAATGCCTAGGGTGAGCTTGGAAGCTACTTGGAGATGGCAGAGCTTCTGTCAACTGGACTCCTGTATAACTGTTCAGAGCAGAGGCCCTTCTACTCCACCAATACCAGTTGGACTTTCTGTGTGCAATAATATTTGGGAGTTTATAACAGTTGACATCATTTTAACTTACACAGAAAATGAAGGGGAATTTAGCTGCCTATGAAAATCCTCCCTTGATACTCTACATTCAAGCGTCTTCCCCCATGCTGCCTCTCCTTCCCCTACAAATTGGATTCCAATGCAGATGAAAGGCTGGGGAACAGCCACTGGTGGGCTCAGAGAGGAGGGAGATGACTGCAGTCTTTATGAGAGAAGGGTGAGAGGGCCAGGCAGTGCTCGGGCCCCGAGTCAGGTTCCATCCCTCCTCCCAGAACCACATCTTCTCTCAGGAAGTGGCAGCAACACCCTCAGGTGAAGAGGGCACAGCTGGCAGCACCTCCCTTGGAGTCAATCCATGTTTGCTTTAGCATCTCAGAATTCAGACACTAATCTCGGGGATCGAAGAGACCTTTGAGGTTATCTCATCCAGGTTACTATCCAATTCTGGATTCCTTCTGCAGTCAGCAAGGATTGTCTGGCCCCCATGTGCATATCACCTACTATGGTTTGAACGAGTCCCCCAAAGATTCATATGTTGGAAATATAACTCCCAAAGTCCTACATTAATATCTGAAGGTGAGGCCTTTGGAAGGTCATTAGGATTAGATGAGGTGGGGAGGGGTCACAATGGCACTGGCAGCTTTAAAAAGAGCAGAGTCAAGCCACCACACTTGCTCTGTCTTCCCATGTGACTGCCCCTGTCAGGTTATGACACAGTAAGAAGGCCCTTCCCAGCTCCTAGACAAGTACTGGCACTATATCATTAGACTCCCCATCTGAAAGGTGGGGTACCACCACTGCTTCAGGGCCCACAAAACAAGTCTTTCTTTCCCAGTCTGGCACACAGGGGCTCTGAGCACAGAGAACACTTACATTCTTTCCCATGCACCCATGACAGTGCCTGATTCATTAGGAACATAGCACGTTAGGTATAGATAGATGAAGGGTGGGTGGTGGGAAATATGAGTAGGAAGGAGGAGACAGTGAAAAATCAGACAGCTTTTCCACCCTATTCACTGGCCCCACCAGCACTTTAGTGACAAATGTAGACTCTCCACTCGGTCTCCTGGTGACACACCTAGGCTAGGACCCTGAGCAGCTGCCACCAGAGCTGCAGCAGGCTTGCCACCCACATGCAACTCCAAAGCCAGGCCAAGTCACCCACCAGGTACACACTGAAGATCCCGGGAGCAGGTCATGGATGCACAAGACAGAAGAACTCATGAGCCACAGACCTGTAGACCTCAGTCCCTCCTGGGCTCGCTCCCTCAGGCGTTTGGACCATATGTGACTCTGTCCCATCCCCTGACTCCCACTCACCCGCTTGCCCATGCCTCAGGCCCTGGGTCCCTCCCAAGAGATAGACTAGAGGAGAGCATGGTCACTGAGTGGGGGTGGCGGGCAGCCAGGGGATTGCCACTGCCCAGCTTGACTGAAGAACCCCAGGGCCTGAATCTGTCACTGTGGAGCCTAGCCAGGCTTTGTAGTGGGAGACAGAGATGGCAGGGCACAGGACAGCAGGCAACAGGAGCCCTAAGGGAAAGGGCCTAGGGCAGCAGGCGGGGAACTGCAGACAGCCTCACAATGGAAGAAAGTCTGCTGCTTATGGAGGCCTACAGTGCACATCATGCCCTGCCAGGTGCCACAGGCTGAGGCAAGGGGAACAGGCACGATGCCATCCTCAGATGGAGACACCAGGCCCTCTCTGGATGGTCACTTGTCTAAAGCACAGAAGGTCTAAGTGGTAAGTCGCAGAGGCACCAGTCTGTGTGACTCAGCCCGCACCGTGCAGGGGCCTCCTTTCTCCCTCCTCCTGGGG
Source organism: Dasyprocta punctata (assembly GCA_004363535.1). NCBI lineage: Eukaryota > Metazoa > Chordata > Mammalia > Rodentia > Dasyproctidae > Dasyprocta > Dasyprocta punctata. The sequence goes on from RJWM01000579.1 coordinate 188,597, forward strand.
AAGAGGGAAGGGAGGCCCAGGGACTGCCCCATCCACCCTCCCAACTGCAGCCCAATAGATGCTGTTGTGGCCCCAGGGCCTGCTTTCTCCACTAGGAAACGGGGCTGAAGAGACAAGAACTGTTTTCTCTTTTCTGCATAAGTTCAGGGCAGTAAGAAGACTCCCTAAGAAGGAACTCAGGACTGTCCAATGGCAGAATGAACAGCTACATTATGTGGTAGTGAGCACCCTGTCCTTGAAGCATTCAAGCACAGGATGGATAACAACCTGCATTTCCACAGCACTCAGCAGTTTATCAAGCACTTCCTCCAGGGCACCTGACACAGGTCATTTCACAACCCCTCTCAGTATGATGAGTTTTCAGCTTTGTTGTACAAATGAAGAAACAGGCCTGGAGAGAAGAATCCCAAAGCTGCCCCACTGGTAAATAGGAGCCAGAAATTAAACCCAGGTCTTGTAGAGGTACAAAAATAGACACTCAGAGCCAGACTTGTATCCCTAGCTCACATAATAGGTAAGAAAAAGACTTATCTCCATTTCCTACCTTTGCCCCTTCCTAACCCTAGGCCCCAGCAGTAGCCCTACAGGGAGACTGGTCACTGGAGTGGCCAAGTCTCTATCCTCATACAACCTTCAATGATAGGGAATGTGATCTCCTGGCAAACTTCCTCCAGAGCTGAGCGAGACCTGTGCTTCCTGGAACTGAGCCAGCCCCACTCAGCCGCGCTGCACACCCCCAGACAGAAGACTCCCCACATAGTCAGGAGGGCCCTGCAGGGAGGGCTACTGCTGAGCTGACATAATGAACCCAGCAGCGCTCTCCCACTCAGGAGCAATGGCCCCGATGATCCAGGTCTAGTCCTCTTGACTGATTAGAGGGCAGGCCTCAGGTAAAACAATTGACATATGGAATGAATGGAAGTGATATGGTTCTTTCAGAAGCAAAACAAAGGAGTGAAGAAGTTAATCAGCTGACCTCACCCTACTGAGGAAGGTGGGTGGTGATCCCTACTTCTAGCCCATCTTAGCCCAGCCTTGCCTACAATCAAACTGTGGAAAGTGCTGTATCCCAGAGCCATATATGAAAGCCTGTGCTATGGTGAGACCCTGCCTCAAAAAAGATGAGAGAGAAATATGAATTGCCGGGGTTCCCCAACCATCTTACTATCCTCAAGGACCCTGGGAAGGAAGAGGAGCCATCAGGCATTCTAGGCAGAGGACCCTCCCAGAAAAACTATGTGGAGCTCCTAAAGCAGGAGGAGGAGCCAACGTTTGTCTGCCCAGGCCACCAAGGGCCTCCTATACTCTGTTGGAAGAGACACTACCAGTTCTTCTAAAGCACTGACTAGACCAGGGTGATGAGCTTGATAGGGACAATGTAAGGTGACACCAAAGATAACAGCTGGGTTTCCATCCAGCATCAGACAGACTTCCCAACCTAGGAAGGAGCTGAGTGCTATTCTGTGTGTCTATCCTGTTCTGAAAAGTACTCTTTATAGAATGTAGCCATTTCCTCTCCTTCTGCCTGATAATAGTTGGCAGATTTTAAATTATAAAGACTCACACTTAGAATGTCTGTCACCTCCCCAGCCCTACCTGATGTGAGGCAGGTTTAGGACACAGGGTACCAGCACCTTTCTTTGAGAACGGCAGTAACATCTCTCACATGACATAAGGCTCCATTTCAATGGGTCCATGAACTGGAAGTAAAGTCACTGCTGTTGTGTGTGCTGACCCCCATGAGTCACCAGCTTCTGGGAATGAAAAACCAAGAGTGCATCCTTATGTTTTGAAACTAAGGTGAATGGAGAAGGGGAGGCCTGACTTCCTTGCTTTGGGGCTGCTCATCATGACACTGTTACAGCACCCTTCACTCGGCATTCTGTGTGACACACCTGCTGGTCAGGGCAAATTCCCTGGGGGAGGCAGGCAGGGGCCACTGGTGAGATTCAAGAGAAAAGCAGAAACAGGGAACTTTCCAATTCACCAAGACAGTGATGGCAGGTCCTCCATTTCTCAACCATCATCCCCACCCCCCAAAAAACCTGCAAGTGAAACCCACAATGCCTTTTCCACACCCCTGCTCACTTATGCCCATTGTGGCCCTCCAGCATTCCTCTCAACAAGGCCAACTCCACACTCTAGGCAGGTCCTCAGAGCTGCAAATCAGAGGCACCCAGCTACTTCATCCCTGCATTCAGGGTTTGGCCAGGAAAGGCTTGGGACCAGAAAAATGACAGCATGTAGGTGGCAAAAACAAAAGCAAAGTAGGGCATCCTAAAGCCAGGGTTATTTCTTCAGACACTATGCTATGGCTTGTATCTAGATGCCCCCTCAAAACCTCATGCATTCATAGGTGGGGAGTTTTGAATGTGGCTGGATTGGGATGTGTGAATGTGGATTAAGGACGTGATAAAGAAGGCAGGCCTGCTGCCTGCCAGGCCATGAACTGTTTCTCCTCTGTGATGCTCCTGTGCCACGCCACCCTGCCTTAGAGCCAGTCAACTACGTGCTAAAACCTCTATAAACCATAAGCAGAAATAAACCTTTCCTCGTTTAACTTATGGGTTTTGGGTATTTTGTATCAGCAACAAGAAGAGTAGCCAAGACACCCTATATAGCTATAGTGTGTGGAAGTGTTTGTGAGGGGATGGGGGGGTCTGTCATCATTCCCAATGTTAGTCCTTTAACACTCAGGGTTGGGGACGAGGTTCCCAGGCAGATGACTCACCTAGCATGTCTGAGGCCATGGGCTCCATCGCCAGCACCACCACCACACACAGACACAGACACAGACACAGACACACTATAAGAATAGTCAGGGAACATCTCACAACAGAAATATAGAATTTTGGGAAATCATCTGATGCTGTTAGTAAAGACTCACACCCAAACTGGAAAAAGAGAAACAAAGGAGTTTTTTTTGTTTGGGTTTTGTTTTTTTGTTTTTGTTTTGTTGTTGGTTGTTGTTGTCTTTTTGAGACAAGGTCTCACTATGTAGTTCAGGCTGGCTTGGGCTCACTCTGTAGCCCATGCTGGTCTCCAACTTGCAACGATCCTCCTGCCTCAGCCTCCTGAGTGCTAGAATTACAGGCGTGCACCATCATGTTCAGCCTAAGAAAGGTGTTCTTTTCTCGTATTGCATAAAATCTCCAGAAGTTACTGGTGATATGTGTTACCTTCAAGGAGAAGCACCAGATGGCTCATGGACAGAGTGACTTTGAATACTGAGCCATGTGGACATATGGCCTATTCGAAATAAATATCCTTTAAAAAGAAAACTTTTCCTCAGGCCCCAGGCTGGGCAGTCAGGCCTCTTGGGTTCTGGATCCACCTCTGCCATACACTGACTGTGCAATTCGGGGCAACTTGTGCAGCCTTGCTAGGCTATTGCCTCTACCATTAAACACAAGCAGATTGAGTAAGCGATCTGTATGGCTGCAGCTGCAGACTGAATGTTTGTGCCTCTCCCCACTTCATGTGCTGAAACCCAGTCCCCAGTGTGACGGTATTACGTATCATGTAATGGGCCCTCATGAATGGGATTAGTGTCCATATAAGGGACTAAAGGGGAAGTGAGCATTTGCCCAGCGTGCATGAGGCCCTAGGTTCAATACCCAGCACAAAAAAAAACCCTAAAATAATAGGCCACAGTTTTACCCTTCTTCCAAGTGAGGGCACAGCTAGAAGCACTACCTATGAACCAGAAAGCAGACCCTCACCCGACACCAAATTTGCCAGCATTTTGATCTTAGCCCTCCAGCCTCCAGACAATGAGAAATAAATCTTTACTGTTTAAAAGCTACCTGGTTTATTTGGGCAAGGGAGTGCTAGGGATGGAACCCAGGGCCTCACAAACACTAAACACATGCTGCACCACTGAGCCACATGCCCTGCCCCCATGGTGTCCGTTTGTTTGTTTTTTCCCCATGGTGTTTTTAATAGCGGCCCAAATACAGTAAGCCAGCCCCTTTCAGCTGCAGAAGTGTCTGGTTTTGGTCTCCTGTCTAAACTCTAAAATGCATGAGGAAGGATAGGACAATTTTGGAGTCTTGGAAAACCTCCTTTGTAAACCTTGACTCAGGAAGATTTTGCTCCCCCAGCTAGGAGCCTCTCCCTGCCTAGAACCCAAGTCCTCAGACCAAGCTGCCCAGGACTGAGCTGTGAGGTAGGAGGAAGATGGAAGATGCCAACCTGGGGACCAAGAGTAACAGAACTCAACTTTCAGAGACATGGATCTGGAGTCAAATCCCAGGCTCTTAGCTGTGTGACCTTGAGCTACTATAAATTTCCTTGTTTGTAAAGTGAGAATATCAACTTCACAAAGTTGAGAGTACAAACAAAAACACATACAAAGCACCTGGCCCATGGAAGGCTTTCAACAATTAGTTTCCTTCCTTCCTTCATAGAAAGTGGCATGGATACTGGGCTGAGTTCTTCTGTAGGTTTTGTCTTTGTGTTGCTTTTTGTATGCAAATCCATGAAACACGGCCATCTCAGTTGGCTATCCTAGCAATTCTGTTGCTATAAATCCAAGACTACAAGTTTATGCAGTCTGCTCATACTACCAGAGCAGGGAAAAACAAAAAACAAAAAATACCTAACGCCAGCTTAGGACTTGAGGGAGGGGAGGCTTACCATGCATTTGTCTGCATGAGGGAGAAGTCCACTGACCTTTGGAAATGGCACTATGGGTCTCCAGTTGGTAGGCAGGAAAGTAGGGAGAGGGCAGAGGGAGGGAGACAGAATATCAACTCTTTCCAAAGCGGGTGAGGGTGCTCTGGGGTAGCTGGGAGAGAGTGTGGGGTTCTACACTTTACTTGGGGCCCAAGCACTTAACAGTCTCTGACCCTTGATTTCCGCTCATCCATAAAAATGGAGCATACAATACCTAATCAGTATCTATGTTGTTGTGGTGATTAAATCAGATACTTAGGGAGGGGTTAAATGAATACTAATTTTTCCTTCCTCCCTTCTTAAGAGGAAAGAAGAGAAAGCCTCCAAAGAGGAGAGACATCCACATGACTGCCTTGTAGAAAACGAACCTGCAAAGATTTAATTGATGCAGAAAACACAGGGTTGTCGCCAGAGTCGGTTGTATCACATGAGCTAGTCCCAAAGCACACAGACTGAGCCAAACAATAAAAGACTTTTTGTGTGTGTAGTAGGCTGCTGCCTAGAAAATATCAGAGGGGGTAAAAAAGCCACTGGATCTTCAGGTCTTTTTCCATGGCAAACAAATGACTGGTGGGACAGTGAGAATTGGTTTCTATGAGTTGGAGAAGCAAGGGCAACCCCACAGCTTTCAAGATAAAAAAAAAAATGGGGCATTTGTTTAAACAATGGAACAGATGTCAGAGAACATTCCCTGCAGCCCTATAGGATCCTGATAATGGGTGGGGGCAGTGGGTCTGCAGGAAGCTGTGCCAGCAAGGTGGCAGCTCCGCCTGGTACAAGACCCCTCCCTGCCAATGACAGGCACTAGCCCAGCCCTCATGCCAAGCTCTGGGATTGGACGGAGGTGGCATAGGTGGAAAAGATAGATGGAAACAGGGCCATGATTGCACCCAAGGTGTTCTGGGAAAGAAAAACTGCAATCAGGGCCAGAGCCATCCATTCTTTCCTGTGGCTTTCAGTTTCCTAGAAAAGTGGGCACGTGACCTGAGATACTAGCTGGAAGGAGCCCTAGGAGAGGGGAGGGGAGGATGCTCTCAAAGACCTGAGGAAAGCACAGTGCTGGCAGAGGGGAAGAGGCCAAACATCCTGGGGCTGGTCTCCAACTTCTAGCAGGGCTCTGCACAGCTGAACCCAGACCTGAGACAGTCAAAAGGAAAGCTGGAATGTTCCAGAAAAGACACATTCAAGAATAAAGGAAAAAGAAAGGATGTGATCTCAAGAAGACTGAGGTATTAAAGATAGATGCTGGCCCAGAAGAGCCAGGTCCCAGGGCACAAACATACTGGGAGGCTTGTCCTGGGGAGTGAACCCCAGCAGGGCCCTGACAGTCCATGGGACCAACCCCACTCCAGAGGGTCTCCTTTAGCCTCCAAGACAGCTCTATGAATGCCACCCTTCCTCCCAAAGGTACCCATGTCCCTGAGGCCCCTCAGTGGCCACACCTCCTCAGTACTGCCAAGTTCATGCACAAGGTCATGGAAGTCCACACATTTCAGCCCGAGATCGGGTTCTTGGTCACAGAATGTGGCTGACTCTCCAATCATGCCACCCCTTCCACCCATCTCCAGATTCCTCCAAGTCCTGAGTAGGGCGCAGCAGAGGACAGGAGCGTGCTCTGTTGGAATAAAGTGCAGGCAGCTGCTTAGGCACTTGGTCTGGGGAGGAGACAGCTGCCAAGTCCACCTTGGGGCTCAATAGCGATACACGTTCAGTCTGTTGTTTTCATCCAGGTCCAGCTGCAGCAGGTCTGAAGTGGCTGTTGACTTGGGGACAGAGGAGAAGAGATGTCTGGTCACGAGGTGAAGGAAAACTCTGGGCAGCTGAGCACATCCAGATTGGAAGCCAAGAGGGAGTCAAAGGCCCAGCACAGGCCCTGCAGCCAAGCTCGGTCAGCCAGCTGCTGCAAGAGGGGACTGGTAAAAGGATACAGTTTGGGGTCATTCTTGAAACGGTCTAGCCACTTGCGGTTGGCCTTGATCATGTTCTGGATGCTGGTGCCGCCCATCTCAGGGACTCGGGAATGGGGCTGCTGCAGGAAGCGGAGCTGCTCACTGGGAAGGGGAAGGAGAGGGAGGGTGTGCGGAAAGGATAAGAATGGGCAGGACGGGGTGGGAAGGGGGATTTGTGGCAGAGCCAACTGGAGATCATCATGCCACCTCCTCTCCCTTCTTCTCTGTACCAGGATCCCCTGAGCAACTCAGAACTGCCCCTCCAAAAAGACAAGTATCAGTTTCCAAAGGGGAAGGTGATAGCAACTTTCCAAACTGCTCCTGGGTGTTTGCTGCTGACATCTACTCTGGGCTCCCACACCTGCCTATTCCAGCCAATCTCATTAGCAAGAACACCCCTCTGTCAACTCTGCTCCCAAGCTGGCCTGAAGAGATGGTTGGGGCTTGTGGAGGAGGAGGGGCATTGGCAAGGAATAAGATGAATAGGAAATTAATAACAGGTTTAAATAATTGCCCGTCTGTCACCCCCACAGGGTGTCCCTTTCACTCCAGATGTTGCTCAGCAAGACTCAGGGAAGAAGAGATATGTAGGAAGCAGACAAAGAGCTCAAAAGCAAAGACAAAAGCCAAACTCCAAATTCCAGGGCTGGAAGGGCCACAGGACGGGGCAGGATGCATGGCTCCTCTGTGGACTGATTTCTCCCCACACTTGCCAAGGGTAGCTTCCTCATGGAGCTGACTGGGTAAGCCCAGCCCCAACCACCCCGGCCCGACCTCAGCAGTAAGGACATGACTTTCCCCTGGCTGTGGAGGGGCAACTTAGACTTAGGCAAGGCAAGGGCAGCTCTGTGGCTTGGGGGCCTGCCTGACCTCCTGAGGCAACAGGACCAAGAGGTCTACTCTTCTCAGAAGTGCTACCTACCCAAGGGGGCACAGCAGGCAGCTTACCTGGCAGACATATAGCCCAGCCTGTTCTCCAGCGGGGGAGGGCAGCTGCTGAGCAAGGGGATGCCAGCTAGAAAAGTGGGGGCAAGAGTGCAGAGACATCAGAGAGTCAGCTGAGCCAGACCCAGGTCCCAGCAGGCCCCTCCTGCTCACTAGCACCTCCTGCCTCCCCAGAAATAGATATAAGGCAGCACCCCCAGAACGAACACAAAAGCAACAAAAATTTCAGTGGCTGGAGGTAAGAGACAGGCGACAGACAGGAACCATTCTATTTTATCCCTAAAACTTAACTTGTTTTTCTTTTTTTTTTTTGTGGCACCAGGGATTGAACTCACAACTTCACACCTGCCCAGCAGGTGCTTAAGCCACTAAGCCAAACTCCCAGCCCTAGTTTTTTTGAGACAGCATCACACTATGTAGTTCAGGCCTGCCTTGTGCTCATGTTGCAGCCCAAGCCGGCCTTGAACTCACAACGCTCCTCCTAACTCAGCCTCCCAAGTGCTGGGATTAAAGGTGTGTGCCGCCACGTCCAGCTCAATTTTTTTTTTTTTTTTTTAAGATAGGGTCTCACTGTGTAGTTCAGGCAGGCTTTGAATAGAAGTGATGTTCCTGCCTCAGCCTCCTGAGTGCTGGGATTACAGGTGTGCACCACCATACCTGGTTTGTTTTAAAAGTTGAGGGAAAAAATTAGATCAGGGCAGACAGAAAGAAGATGGTTTTTTTTATTTTTGTTTTTTATATATTTTTCCTCAAATGACTGTGTTTATGGCTTCTCACATTCCTCAGCAAGGCTATGACACCAATAAGGCCCAGAGACCCAGGAGGAAGGGGAAGTCACACAGTCAAGGAGTCATAAGCAGAATCTTCAAGTCTGAGACATGGAGTCAAAACCCAGTGTCAAACCTGGGGTCAAAACTCACTCGCTGGATACCCTGAGGCATATTACTTAACCTCACTGCATCTCAGCTCACTCATTTGTAAAATGGGGATAAATACCACCACAGAGAATTATTATGTGGACTGAATTTTAAAAATATATATATGTGTATATATATGTGTGTGTGTGTATGTGTGTGTGTGTCTTGCCCATAATGATTGCACAAATGGTAGTCATTATGACAATGACAACAATAACTTTTTTTTTTTTTTTTTTTGGTACCAGGGATCAAACTCACAACCTTGCGCTTACCAGGCAGGCACTTAGGCCACTGAGCTAAATCCTCGGCCCTATTTTTTTTTTTTTGAGACAGGGTCTCAGTATGCAGTTCAGGCTGGCCTTGAACTCACTTTGTAGCCCAGGCTGGTCTTGAACTCCCAATGATCCTCCTGCCTCAGCCTCCAAGTGCTGGGATTATAGGCGTGTGCCACCATGCCTGGCAACAACAACCTTTTAGGTTCTGCTCAACTCTAGAATCCAGAATGAAGGCCCCCAGCAAGCCAGGCTCCGTGACAGCCATCCTGACTACAGAACCTCCAGCTGCAGAGCTACCAGCAAGATCTTCACCAGGGATCCACAGACAGGGCCAAAGGACCAAAGCTGGGGGCAGAGGAAAGAGGTAGGCAACATAGAAACACAAAAAGGAAAAGTAGGAGAAGAGGATAGAAGAGAAGGAAGAAACAGAAAGAAGGCAGGAAGGCTCAGCCCAGGGCCCAGAGGGAGACTTACAGGGAAAATACTTGCGCCACTTCTCAAGCAGGAAGTCGTCCACTGTTTGAGCCGCAGAGGAAGAGAGCCTGGGGCCCAGCCCCAGGTCCCAAGCCCAGTGGCTGGACATGGGTGCAGCAGGGGATGAGGCTGAGGCCTTGCTCAGGGAGGAGTAGGCAGGAACGGAGGCGCTCTTGGTGAAGAGCGGCAGCGGCGGCTGAGCACTGAGACTGCCCAGCACACTGAGGACACCGTTGAGCTCGCTGCTGATCCGCTGCAGGGAGCTGCTCAGGTAATGGATCTTGTTGGGCAAGGTGGGACTTGGGGTCGAGGTGACTGAAAGGAAAGAGGCAGGACCCAGCTTCAAGGGCTGCTGAAGCTTCTGGGTAAACACCCAGCTTCAAGGCTCTGGAACATTCCAGACCCATCTGGCACTGCAGGCCCCCACTGGCTGCCCCTCAGCCTCATGACGGGGACAGAGGACAGCAGGGCTTCTGTGGTCCTGGCAGTGCACACCCTGGGGCACAGGCCCAGGTCCTGGAGGGAAGGGAGGGAGAGGGCCTTTCACTCACCTGCAGACCATGGTAGCAAAGTGCGAACGGCCTCCCTGGAGGCCTGGGAGGGAAAAGGCTACAGGGACACCTGGCAGCGCTCAGAAGGCACCCCTGACCCTTTTGGCACTGGTACTGCAGACCCAAGTGGACTTCACTACTCCCTACCATTTACCAGGTACCTAGTCCTGGCACCAGCTCACACACACCAACCCCGCAGGCTGAGGGAAGGGGACTGGGGCTGAGTCCTCAACGTTTGTCCCTCTTCACAGATACTGTGGGCCCCACTTCATTACTTCCTCCCTCCCTTCCCTGCCACTGCTACCACTCACCATAAGGCAGGGGGTAGGACACAGAACTTTCACTGCTCAGGTCTTCTGTGTCACTGAGGTCGAAGGTCACCACTTTCTTGGCAGGGCTCCCTTGCGGAGTGTCCTCATCTGAGGCCTGATGGATAGAAGCAGCCATTAGCACTGCCCCTTCCTATGTGCTTCCTACCCTGCTGCCCTGTGATGAGTGTGGAACTGAGAGCTTGGTGACTGGTTTCTCTGGTGCCCAGAGCTCTGCCAGGCACCTGGGAGAGGCGTGCCACACGGGCTGCCTCAGGAGGAGGTGAGGCTGAGAACCCTATTGCCAGATATGCAGGCAACAGGGCCCCCCGGACTGGGTGGACCCCACTGCTCTCTCCCACATGCTGTCCCAGTGTGTTTCTCCACCTGGGCTTCGCTGATGCCACATCCGAGCCCCCAGAATGCAGGCCAACATGTATATGGTCCCAGGGAAAGGAAGGACACCTGTGACCAATGTCCACTCTCACACACTGGTCACACCTCTCTCCAGGACCCGGGGCAGGGAAGAGCAGAGACTATTCCCCTTCTCTGACTCTTCACAAGCGGCTCCAGGGATACTCAGGACCTCCTAAACCCACAGGCATGTTTGATGAACAACAAGAGCCGTGGCCATTTTCACCAGCCAGAAGCCCAGAGCCAACACCCAATCGTGGGTCCTAGGGGCCTAGCTCCCCCTAATCTAGGACCAAGGAACGACCCAACCCAATCCTGGGAACACAGGAAGGAGGCCGCAGCCACACTGGGCTATGTGGCCAAGAAGACACCTCTTCCTGAAGGGAGGACTCCAACTGGTTCAGCTTCTCCTCTTTCTTCTTCAGCAGGTCGTGGCCTTTCTGCATGGCTGACTTCATCTCATCCAAGTGCCTGGTTTCCTACAGCCAGGAAGGAAGGGAAGGAGAAATGACCAACCACACGGATGCTGGAGCTCTACTTCCACCATGTGCTGGCTGGGTGGTCTTGAACAAATTACTTCTCAGTCTGGTTACTCAATCTGAGAAAAAGAAATACCACCTCATCAAGTGGAGAGAATGAAGTGAGATACAGTATGTGATATGCTTAACACCATGCCCACACCTAGTAAATTCTCAAATGGTTACTATTGTTGTCATCACTGCTCCAAGTGTGTGTGTGTGTGTGTGTGTGTGTGTGTGTGTGTGTGTGTATCCCCCTTTGTACCAGGAATCAAACTCATAACCTCACACTTGCCAAGCAGGCACTGCGCCACTGAGCTAAATCCCCGGCCCATGCTCCAAGTATTTCTCACCACCATTCTTCAGCGGGAGTAAGGAGGGCAGTAACAGGCCCTGGAAGAAGCACGCACATACCCCTGGGAAGCCTGCCCCTGTCTGTTGCAGCCCCTTGTCCTCTGCTGCCCCTGTGCAGGGCTGAGCACCCTCACCTGTTCTTGCAATGTCAGAATTCAAAGACCAAGGTATGATCCAAGAAAACTCACCCTGCCCAAACCCCAACAACAGGTACAAAGATCTGTAACACCAGCTAATAATCCTCGTCACTACAAATTAGACTACCACAAAGGCCAACCAGAGAAATAATTCAGCCTTCAAGATGAGTGTGTCCAAAAGATTTTCACTTATGAACTCGGTCTTTATTATTACACAATGGAAAAACAGAGCACTGGATTTAAAAATTTTTAAACCTTAGTCCTACTCTTCACCTAGAAAATGGGCGTAATAATACAGAGTGGGTATCTCTAATCCAAAATGCTGGGAAACAGAAGTGCCTCCAATTCTGGAGTTTTTCAGATTCTAGAATACTTGCATAGACTTTACTGGTTAAAAGGATTTTCAATTTGTACTCCTGCATATTCTATACACAGCTGACATGAAGCTCAAATGATTTACTAGTAGAGAAGCCATTTGTTTGCACATGCCGTGCTGCCATGTAAATGCAAGTGACCCCAAGGCCCAGGTGGCTTTTCCCCTGGAGTTCCCAGGATGATCAGCTAAGGACAGCCTAAAGGTAAAGGTTCCTCTGGCACCCCTAGGCCTCCTGCTACAGGGCTGGCAGCTCTCCTCCGGGTGCTGACCTCCTCCAGGTTCTTGCGCACATCGTCTAGGGCCTTGGTGCCTGGCGGGTCATCAGCTTCCTCCTGGGAACTGGCCAGCTCATGGCGCCAGTGCTGCTGCGCAGCTCTCAGGGCCGTCTGCCGCCTCCTCATGGAGCGTGTCTGTCGTACCAGGAACTCCTTGGCACTACGAACAGCCATCCCTTCAGCAGAGAGGTAGTGCCGGACGCTGTGGGAGGACAGGTAAGAAAGGGAAAAAGTAGAGGATCCAAGAAAAGACTTTCAGAAACCTACTCTGGGACCCATGGGCACTTTCTCAGCGAATGCCCAACCTGAGCACACACAGGAGGGTAGTTGCAGGGACCCCACTGTTAAACACCTACAGCACGTGGCACACAGAACTAAGAAAGAATCCTTCCATCCTGATCTGAAAGGAATGTGCCCGGAGCCTATGAACAGATGGTCAGACATTCCCAGCAGTCTGATCTGCAACCAGAGGTCAGTAGATGCCAGCATGTCATGTCAAGGGTCACAGTGAGCTGCTTCTTGGCTTGGCAGAGAAGAATCCTCCATCCCTGGCCTTCCCCCTAAACCAAACCCCACTGGTAGTCACTGTCACCACAGCTCTGTGACACAGGCTCTCATTCACCCCTTCATGATACCCTCAACCTGAAATAAGGCAGCATGTGAAAACTCACCTGTCCGAGGACAAGATGGTCTCCTCCTTGTTCTGGGAGAAAGGGGAGGATACCTCTTGGGTCTGCTTCTATGAACACATGAGAAGACCCACTGAGTAAAGCAACAGCTGACACCCTGCAGGCTCAAGAGATCCCAAAGTCCCTCCCAGCAGCCAGGCAAGGAGATGGCTCTCTCTGCCAGCTGCCAGGTACTCTTCACCTCTCGGTACCACTGGACGGGGGAGACAGCCACCATTGGACTGGGGGAGATAGCTGGAGGCTGAGAATAAGAAAAGGAAGCCAGGCCCCAAACAGAGCACAGCCAGGCTGCCCTCCTGGTGACCCACCCTCCTGCGCTCCCCTCATCCAGGTCCCAGCTCACTATTCCAAATGACTTCCTCAGGTCCTCGACATAGAGATCTGGCTCAAAATGTGTGGAAGAACTGTTCTCCTCAACCACCAGCTCTCTCAAGATGTTCTGCCTTCTCTGAGCTTCAGCCTCCAGGCTGCTGTGGTAGGAAAAGGAGAGGGAGGTAGGATGTGAGGCAGAGTCGTGGGCTGAAGCAGGCCAGGTAGCACACTATCAAGACCACTTCTATGCCCTCGTCCCCATCAAAGTCACCAGGCAGGGCTGAGACACAAACAGCAGAAGCAGGGATCCTGCTTTTCACAGCTTCAACATGTTACTCCCTGCAAAATGTAGCAGACACACATCTTTCTGCCTGGTCTTCACGCTGGGCCCCCTGCCTCTCCTTATTAACTGGACCCTGATGAGGTGGGGCCTGAGAGCAGCAGCGGTCAGACGACAAGCAGGAGGGGGCTGGCCAGGTGGCCAGGTGCAGGCTGCCCACACCACCTGACGCGTCTCTGCAGCCTTTGTCTCTGCCCCTGCAGCAGATCCACTTCAGACTCCAGCTCCAGCTTGCGGGCCTCCAGCTCATCCAGATTCCTTCGGAGCTGCCACCTTGACTCCATCATGTGGGTGTGCTCCTTCTTTGCCTTTTCCAGGTTCTGCTGGGTGGTTGTAGCTTCCTGGAGATGGAAGAAAATATAGACACATCTGGAGATACAGCAGGGAGAAGGCAGAGTGCAGGAAGCCCTCGAGAGTAAGAAAGCCAGAAAGTGACCAGGGAAGTCAGAGCCTCTGAAGCCACTGTCTCCAGGGCCAGGGTCCCGCATAGCCCACACCCTAAGGCTCCCAATTCGGGGTCCACAGGGGCATAAGTTGTGCAATACTGGTCCACACAGGCTGGAGCCCAGTGTCCTGGACGCAGCAGGTGAACAAAAGGGAGCCTAGAGGAGATGAAGGAAAAGCAAAGGAGTGAGGACAAGACAGACAGACAAACCTCACTCTCCAGGGCAACCTGCCTCTGTATATCAAGCAGCTGCTGCTTCTCCTTCCGCATAGTCTCCTCCTGGGGGGAACATGAGCCCTTAGGCTGACTGCAGACCCGTAATATGCAAGGTAGGGCCTGCCCTCCCCTAGAGAAGGGAACTCCATGGCCCTTCTAGGTCCCCTGCAGATCTATCCTTCTCCCCAGTTCCCTCACCTGGACATCCAGCTGAGCCATTCTGGTCTTGACATCTTTAGTTCTGGTTTCAAGTTCCACCTCTAAGTCCTTGAGTTTTCTTTCCTGTCCAGCAGTAGAGTGTAGAGAGGTTGTAAGTGTAGAAAGAGTGTAAAGCATTAGCTGAGGGGAGGAGGAGGTTCCAGAACCCACCGTACCACACTACAGCCTCTAGGCTGGGCTCAGGGTGGCTTCTTCCCCATACCCCCATGCCACCTCCCAGGAATGGACCACACCTTGACTCCCAGTGGGGACACGCAGAAGCCAACCCCAGGCCTTACAGGGCTAACCTTGCCTTCTAGGCCTAGGCATTTTCCCTGGCTCAGAAAAAGAGTAAAGAGGCCCCAAACTTCAATATGAGACAGATAGGCGGGTGTGGTGGTGCACACCTGTAATCTCAGCACTCAGGAGGCTAAGGCAGGAAGATCACCACAAGCTCAAGGCCAGACTGAACTACATATCAAGAGCTTGTCTCAAGAAACAAAATATGGGTAGAGAAAGACCCCACACACACACACCAGCTCCTAAAGCTGTCAGGGCCCCATCCTGCTGCGGCCAGCTTTCAGTTCCCAGCACTTCCTCATCCTGCACAGAGGGGTACAGGTGGGCCCTTCCCATGCCTTCACCTGCTCCTGGTGCCGGCGTCGCAGGTCCTCAAGCTGCTGGTCCTGCTCCTGCCTCATGATCTCCAGTTCTCGCTCATGGGCCCTCCGCAGCCGCTCCAGCTCTGCTGTCAGGTGCCCCAGAAGGTCAGCCCGCTGCTTCCTCTCCTGCAAAGGTGTGAGGAACTGTGGCTAGGAACCTACGAGACTCCTGGCACCTCCCAAATCGGCCTCTTCTACCTCGTCAGCCTGAGGTCACTACCTGCACCTCAAGGCCAGCTCTCAGTACCAGCCCCAAGGGAGCCTGCCTGACCCTCAACACCAGCCAATGAAGCAGACGCTGGCCAGACAGCCTTCCTCCTCAGTGAAGAGTTTATCCATCAGTTAGCACTAGTCCTCAGTGAGGAAAGAATTGGCCTGGAAAGGGAGGAGGCTAAATTTCATCACGGGACTGTTATGTCTGTCCCAGAAGACTGCAGAGTCTGGGGGTACTGATTCCAGTTACTGGAGCAGGAGACTGAAAGCCTCCCACAGGACCAAGATGTGGATTAAGGTCTCAACGTACTATTCACTCCCAACATGAACAAATGAAGCCAGCCAGTGTTCATCCAAGAAACTGAACATTCCCACCTTAAGGCCAACGATGACGACGGGCCAATGCTATCTAAATATTGTTTGGCTCTTGCCAGTCTATTTCTTGGTGTCCTGAAATTTCATTAGCCCTGGTGGCCGGCTGTTGAATGACAAAACTGAGAGCTTTGGAGTTGAACGGCTGTGCCGGAACTTTCAGTCCCTTACTAATTAGTGGTGTGACCTTGGGAAAGTGACTTGAGCTCTCCAAGACTGAGTGTCCTCTTCTTTAAAATAGAGATAATGACAGCACACACATCCCAAGGCTGTTTCAAGGACTCAACAAAGGGCTGAGATAGCTAGAGAGCTTAGCACAGTGCCTGCCACAAAGTACAAGCCCCCTACGTCAAGTACTATTACCACTTCATTAAAAGACAGTGCCTAAGAGCAGCAGCCTGCCACACAGCCTGCTGGGGAGAAAGTGCCCCGCAATCCCGGACCACAGGTGGCTGCTTCCACCACACACAGGTAGCGGAGAAGAAGGGGAGAGGGGTGCAGGACACGGTCGAGCTACCTCGGCTTCATACAGCTCTCGGGCCTCAGCCATAGCCTGCCAGTGCTCCTCCTT